>ML682172.1:1036098-1217775 GCA_007922195.1 Podocnemis expansa
GCTACCCCCCCTGCTCCCGGCAGCACGCCCCCCTGCTCCTGCTCGCTCCCCCTCCCAGCCCCCACAAACTTACCTCAGGGCTGGACTCGAGGCAGGCCCAGCCCTAACTCCTGGGCCAGAGAAGCTCTATGGAGCATGTCCAGATTTTCAAGATCCCTTGAAGCACTCTGGCTGCCGGCAGTGCGCTGCTGGCTGCGGTGTGCTGCACTGCAGCGCGCCAGCACAGCTTAGAGGGAACATTGACACCACCATTAAAAAAACTCATGAATATTCAAATTAACTTAAATTACTTATGAATATTCATGAACCATGGCACAGTGTTTCGGAAATGTTGCTATGTGGGGTAGCAGGGGCGGCAAAACAGGGGAAGTCAGGAGTTGTCTGCAGTGGCAGTAGTGAGTGTGGGGACCAGAGTGGGGCAGGAGTGGAAAAGAGGACAAGGGCAGCCATGGGGTAACAGCACAAGGGTGGCAAGAGAAGAGGGGAGAACAGGAGTGGCTTTGTGGGGGGAGCAGGGGAGACCTGGGGAGTGGGAAAGTAGGGCAGGGGAGCATGGCGCAGCACCCACTTCCCCCTTCTCCACAGTGGCTCCCTGCCACCCAGGGCAAATCCTCACCCCACTGCTGCTCCCTCCCACCCAATGAGTCCTCCCCTCCCCCAGCCCCCTGGTGACTGTGATGGACCCTCCCGTCACTGCAGGGGCCAGAACTAGGCCGCCAGCCCCCAGCTACAACCCCACACACAGCTACCTCACCCCCCAGCTATACACACCCTCGATCCTAGCTACACACCCTCTGCTACACATCCACTCCCACCCACCTCTGCCATTCACACACACTTGCCCCACACAGCCACCAGCAGCCCTCCCCTCAAAACCCTTATCTGGGCTGTTTGCAGGCTGCCTGACACAAGCTGCTCTGCCCTGCAGGGGGAGTTTCACACACTCCCAGCCTCCCGTGGCTCTGTCTTAGCTAGGAAAGGTGGAGCGGGGTTTAAGGTGGAGCCACCAGAACCCTGCATTCTGGCTGCTTCTGCTATTTTTAGGGGGACCCCTGGAACTCCATGTTCCAGTGCCTTCCTCTATTTTTAGGGGGGCTGGAATGCTGCCTGCCTAAAAATAGGGGGCCCAGAATTGTGATCCAGAGCCTTCCCCATTACTTTAACCCCTGCCTTTTCCCAGCCCTGCACAGCCCACATGGCTGGGCTGAGTAAGGAGGGAGCTTTAACTCCAACTCTCAGGGATGCTTACGGCACACTTTGGGTATTGCTGCAGCACACCAGTGTGCCCTGGCACACTGGTTGGAAACCACGGTGCTAGATAACAAGCCACATTTGCTAGCCAGTGGGAAATGCTGATAAGGAGACTGTGTCCTAAACCACCCCCTTCTCAGGAAGATAAGTGACTAACTCTGGGAGGCATGTCTGTCTCTGCTTGCAATTCACCCTCCCCAGGGAGTGCTGTACCCCACCGGGCTTTGTCGTATTCTGATGGGGGCACCCTCGCTCTCTTCTGCTGAAATTCTTCCACTTCAGATAAATAATCCCTGGGCCGGAGAGACTGAGAGTGAGAGACTGATTTGTGCTCCACTTAATCTTTAAACATATCAAAATCAACCCTCTCTATAGCCCACCACTGCAACAAGGGCTCCATACTCCACCTCCCCGCCCCACCCGCCCCTAAATTAGCTCTTCTGACTTTAGCCTCTGTTATTTAATTACAGCCACAGCCGCGCGCATGCGCACGGCTTTTCCGGTCTCGGAATAACCTCTGATTGGCCGAAGCCCGGAGTCGGACTCGTGGCCCGACCTTGCGCCTGCGCTGAAGGGTGGTGGCGCCGCGGCGCCAAAGCGCCTGCGCCGGCGTTCCCGGCTGGCGGACGTGAGGTTCGTGCGCCTGCGCCGCGTGGGAATGCCCGACGCTCCCTGGGTGGTGGCGGGGAGGGGCGGCAGGTGCGCGTGCGCGGCCGGGGGAGGCTGCTTGGAGCAGGAGGGAGGGGGAAGCGGCCGGGGAGGAGGTCGCGGCCGCGCAGGCGCAGTGGGCCGGCCGGGCCGATCCTGTGTGTGTATGTGAGAGTCTGACGGGTTCAAAATGGCGGCGGCTGCTTCTGTGTGAGGAGGGGAAGCCAGTCCGGGCCGGGCGGGGGTGGCAGTGGGCCGCCGAGCGCGCTGGGGCCGAGCCCAAGCCGGGCAGGGCGGTGGGGCGCCGGGGTGAAGGCGGAGGGCCGGGGGTGCTGGGCCTGGGGGCTGGGTCTGGGGGTGGGGACGGGTGGGGGGCGAGTTAGGGGGCAGGGGAAGGGGCTAGGGGCGCGCGTGAGAGGGGGCGGCCCCCCATTGTGGCCCCTCAGTCCCGGGGCACCCCCACTGTGGTCACCTCGGGGTGAGATTTGAGGTGAGGTGACTGAGGGTGGGGTGGGGTGGGGGTGAGTTGGGGGGCTGAGATGGGGTGGTTGGGGCCGGTGGTTGGGGTTGGTGGGGTGGAGATCTGAGGTGGGGTTATTTTGGGGGGTTGGTGCAGGGGGGGTGGGGGGATTCGTGAGTGGGGGGGGTGGAGGGGTGATTTGGGGGGTGACCCCCCCAGGAGCATTGCTTGTATCTGTCTGAGCATCTGTTCAGTGGGGCAGGTGGGTATATTCTGGGGACCCCAAGGGTAGTCTGGGGGGCTGCTCCCAGTCCCCTCAGAGAAGGGCAAGCAGTGTGGGCATCCTGGGACCCCCCCCGAGCCCCTTCTTTGAGCAGAGCTGGTTTCCTGGGACTTGCCATCCCGTCTGGACGCTGGGATCCTTCGAACGCCAGAGACGAAGACAGCCGTGCCTGGGATTTAATTTCTGCTCTTTATTTTTCTGATTTTTTTTTTTTTTTTTTTTTTTTGTCCCCAGAAAAGGACAAAGGAGAAGAAGAGACTTGGTGAGCAACTTGGTTTTCTTCATATCCCTTTGCTTGTTGCTGATAGTGTTGGGTCTAGTGACCTGTTCTTTGCGGTGTGTCCAAGCTCAACCCCTCTAACTTTATGTAACTCAGTGGAGCGAGCATTTTATTCTGGCTTCTGAGGAGCAGCCAGTTACTGGCATTATCTCTCCTTTGCTTTTCTCCCCAAGGATGAGCTGGGATTTGTATGTAGGGATTGTTTAATCTCTTTCCTATATTGCACTGTTCTCATTTGTGTCATGGTTTTCAAAACATTTTTAATGAGAGAGTGCGGGGCACTGGGTGGGGTGGTGGAAGAGGTTGGCTTTATCCTTGAGGGTAGGGAGAAAGAGTTGCTGAGTTTTTCTCCTCTTGCTTTTTATTACTTTTAAATGGGGAACTTTGTAAGGGTTTCTTGAAGAGACTAGGTTAAGACTTCTAGTTACTGGCAAGTCACTTGACATCTGTCACACTTCTGTGTTAATAATTTGTGCAGTTTAAAGTGGAGTCTTGCGTTACTGAAAGATGCTGGATTGACAGTTCCCCAGCGACTGATTTTTTGAATGGCTTCCTAGCACAGCCCGCCCAGTGCCTTCAGCCATTGTTTCCTTTCACTTGTCCAGTAGATTTTCAGGCCCAAGATCATTTCCAAAGATGAGGAATGGAGAATTAAGTCTATGTAGCCAATTCAGATATTGGTCTCTCTGAAGACTGCTAGGGTGGGAGCCCATTAGACCTCAACTACATTATGGAATTTACCATGTGTTGTCACTTCGTGTTGTGTACAATGCCCTGTTTATTATGCGATAACTTGTCTGTACACATGAGAAGGAACTTTGCGTCTCTCATGAGATGAAGCTCAAGCCATGTAAATGGGTCTCTAATAAACTTTTAGAGTCACTGTGCTAGCAGTGTTGGAAGTGTTAGTATAGACAGGACACTGGCACTTTAATCAGCCTGTTGTCTGATCTTTTTCATAAAGGGTAGATGTGAGTTGGTAGGGAAAACACCAGTCACTGCATGAGCTCTTTTTATGCTATCACTCCTGTTGCTACCATGGGAGATTTCCCTATATAGTCTAGGCAAGACAAGGCTGTGAAGATCAGACTCTGTAAAGTAATTCTAATAAGGCTTCATCCTGTCCATATAGAAAAGATCAAACAGTATAAAATGAGCAGCATACCTCCATGCAGTGATAGCACTACATACAGTGAGGCAAATTCTGAGTTGTGGGATCTGTCCACCTTGGAGTTAGTCACACTGCCCGCAAGTATGTTGAAATACTGTTGGAAGAGGTTTTTTTTGATGTTTTCCCTGGAAAGAGTGGTTGTGGATTTTTTTCATATTTGTTTTTGCTGAGTGGGTGGGAGGCTGTAGAGAACCACATTAAAAATTATCCAGAGGTGGAGGAGTTTATATGATGACTTAGATGATATGCTTCTCAAACAGTTACCTCTGATGCTCTGGAAAAAGCATGCTATAACCCTGTTGCCACCAAATATGTTTAAACATACTTTTGAAACAATCATGGTTCTGATCCTAAAATGAAAAGGCTTAGCAGTGACTCGAATGCGAAGGCATCTCCCTGAAGTGAGAATTCCAACTCACTTCACACAGATCATCAAACACCAGAAATTGGGAATGACTCCAGATAGAGACCAAGTTAGAGCCACAAAGATTTGAAGTTGAAAGGACATAAGAATGGCCATGCTGGGTCAGGCCACTTATCTGTTTAGCTCACTGTCCTGTCTTCTGGCAGTCACCATTGCCAACCATTTCAGAAGCAGTGAACAGAACAAGGCAATTTTGAATGATCCATGCCATCGTCCAGTTTCTAGTAGAGGTTTACAGACACTCAGATCATGGGGTTGCCTTCTTAATAATCTTGGCTAATGGAGTTTGATGGACCTATGCTCTATGAGCTTTTCTAATTCTTTTCTGAAGCTTGTTATGCTTGTGGCCTTGACAACATCCCTTGGCAATGAGTTACGCAGGTGGACAGTGTGGTGTGTGAAGTACTTCTTTTGTTTTGAACCTGCTGCCTATTAATTTTTTCAGGTGACCCCTAGTTCTTGAGTTGTATGACGGGGTAAATATCGCTTCCTTATTTGCTTTCTCCACAGTGTGACTTTATAGACCTTGAGTATATCACCATTTTCGCTCTCTCTTCTGTTCCAATCTTTTTAATCTGTCCTCATACGGCAGCTCTTCTGTAGCCCAGATAATTTTTGTTGCCATTCTCTTTTACCTTTTCCCCCAAATCTAATATCCAGATCAGAACTGTATGCAATATTCAATGTGTGGGCATATCATGGGTTTATATGGTCTCCTTATGATATTTTTGTCTATCCCTTTCATATAAGTTCCTAACATGTTAACTTAGTTGACTGCTGCTTCACATTGGGTGGATGTTTTGAGCGGAATATCCATGACAATGGCAAGATCTCTTTCTTGAGCAGTAGCAGCTAATTTAGACCCTGTCATTGCTTTGCACTTATCAACTCTGAATTTCATTTGCCATTTTATTGTCCAGTCATCGAGTTCAGTGTGACCCCTTTGTAACTCTTTGCAGGCACTAGCTCAAAGCTGTTCTGTTGCCTCTGTATATAGTTTTTCACAATGTTCTAGAATAATTCACTTACAATTAAAGAAATGAAGGCTTAAAGAAGAGTTTCTAATGTGTTTGCAGTCCTTGACTGTTTTGTTCTGGTTTCAAAGGAGGAAGAGGAGGAAGACAGTAGCCCTGGAGTGTCCTTCTCGCTCTCTTCAGAAGAATCAGAGATGGAGCCTGAGGAGGAGAGGATCCGTTACAGCCAAAGATTGGTCAGTAATCGCTTCTACGCATCATACTCTATCTCTATTTGCTTTTCAGACCCCCAAATCTCCCTGGCTTTATTGTGGGAACAGGTTTGTTACTACTCCATGAAATGATGTGGCTCCAACTTGCCTGCTGAAACATAGAATCATTTAGCTGATCAGTCAATCAGATCATTTGATGCCCCCAGTTAATATCATACAAATGTGTCTTACTGTTGGGGAATGTTTATAACCATGGTCATTACCTGCCCAAGATGTGACCACTTAAGTTTCAAACAGGGAATAGTCATAGGTCAAAGAATATGTTTTCAGATGTATGGAAATGGTATTTGTGACTTGTGATAAAACAGGCATCTCTTGGGTTGCTGTGTGTGATTGACTGGGATGGCTTTTTTACATTGGCCCAGATCTGACTTTGAATAGACATGAGTATATTTTTGAAACTGTGGCTATGTTAACACTTAACACAACCAGCCCATTGTAGGGCTTCATTGTAGACAGTATACAGCAGTGAGAGGGACTTCTTCCGTCACCATAGTTGATCCACTTCCTCAAGTCCGCAGAAGAATTCTTCTGTCAGTCTAGCACTGTGTAAATTGTTATATTGGCATAGATACGTCTTTCAGGGCTGTGACTTTTTAGCTATATACATATAAATCTTCAGTGTAGATGAGCCCTAAGGACACAAGCACCATGCTGAAGCTACTTGGAACTGGCTGCAGATGCATCTGTTTAATATTCATGCTCCATAGGCCAGGTCAACAGAAATTAGGTTGGTATAGCCACATAGCTCTGGGGTTTGCAATAACCACACCCTTGAGCGATGCAGTTCGAATTACCTTACCCCTCAGTGTAGGCAGTGCTGAGTTGGTGGGAGAATTGTCCCATCAACACAGCAACTGCCTCCCAGAGAGATGGAGCATCTATGCCCACAAGAGAATCCCTCCCTCTGGCATAGTAGCAGCTCCACTGCAGTACAGCTGTATTGGTGCATTTGTACTACTCTGCCGATTCAAATGCAGCTCTTCCCTTGGAATGTTTTGAGACTTTAGTCGTGTCTGCGTCTGGTACAGAGTTCCCATCAATGGAGGAGAAAAGTTGCTGCTATTTTCTTCAATTTCTGCTTCTTAGAGTATGGCTATACTGACGGTGGCAAAATTGCCGCTATCAGTGTGATCTTCCAGGTGTGATTCAGCAGCGAATATGAACTTGCTGCTGTGCTCTGGAAATCACTTCAGCAACTCCAGCCCTGTTAACTGGAGTTGCTGAAAGCTGACCACAAGGCATTTGCAGTTGGCTTCCCCTAGTGTGCCTTGGCGGCTTAGAAAGTCATCGGCAGATACACGTGGTATTTTATGCGCCTTGCGTATCTGCCGTCGACTGCTGTTGAGGACCCCTGTAAGTGTGACTAGGGCTTAGAGAAGTCATGCTAAGCAACATGACTGATTTTGGTCTATCTGCTCTAACTCTCAGGTTTGTGCATAGCGCAATTAAATCTTTATCCTTTAACTTTTCAAAATATGGTCAATTGACATGAAGTCTAGTGATCCTCTGATCTCTGGGAGTGGGTCCCCTAGAGAGAGGAAAGGTCAGTTTCCTTGTTCTAGTCAGTTCCTACTTCTGTGCCTTAAGAACATACAGAGAGTGCTGGGGAGTGGTAACTAGTGCTCACCTTAGAAGAGTGCTCTCTTGAGTTTCTCCCATTAAAGAACTTGTTTCTTGGAGGAAGGGGAAGTTAGGGCCACATTTCATCTTGACTTAAAGCTCTTTTCTGAGGACTATATATGGCAGGAGATAGTGTCTGTTGCATCTTAAATTTTGTGAATTTCATCTTCAAATTAAAGGTTTGTTGCAGAAAAGATCCTGGTGAAGGAAATATACTTCATACTTCCATGGCTTCTGTGGGAAACTGAAGTAATTCCTACAGGCTGCATAGTTAAGCATGGCTAGCAAACAACTTGCCTGCTAAATACCTATAATCACATCAAACTTTAAATTACCAAGAGCTATGAGCTCTTTTACCTGTAGCTGTGTTAGCATTGGTGATTTAGCTCTAACAGAATATTATGAGTTCAAAACTGATGTTTGTTGAACTAGGCTCAGAGCACAGGAGGAGGAGAGTGTTTGGAGATTAGAGCAGTGGACTGAGTCATAGGTAGGTTCTCTACCTGGTTTTCCCAGTTTTCCTGTGGCCTTGGGGCAAGTCGCTGAGCTTTCTGCTATAATTGATAAATCACACCCACAGCAGGCATACCTAAATGTGCAAAAACACTAATGTGGATGCAGCTATATTGGGAAAAAGTCCTTTTGCCCTATTGGCTTATTCTGTTTGGATAACTGACTTAAGCGAAAAGTTGTTTGCTGGCATAAAGCTGCCTCTACTGGAGGTGGTCTCTTGTGTAGTTCTATGGGCAAACCCTTTGTCTCAGAGATTTGTGGCTGGGGTGACCCGACAGCAAGTGTGAAAAATAGGACAGAGGGTTGAGGAGGAAGGGATGTGACCACGGAATAGGTGCCTATGTAAGACAAACCGTGAATATTGGGACTGTCCAGATAAAATTGTGACATCTGGTCACCCTATCTGTCTTGTATCAGGGTCATGACATTTAATTTATTAACATTTTGTAAATGTCTTCTGCTTTCTTTTCTGCAGCAACTTCTAATTTATGACACTATCACTTTCTTTGGGCTTCATTGCCACCTCCTTCCTGCTCTCCTCCTAAAAATGACCTGTTAAGGAGCTAAAACCTAACATCTTGTTGAGGTGAATGGGCTGGATAACTTAATCCCAGCCATTGTTTTAGGATGTTGCAGACACAAGAAGACAGCACATCATCAGTAAATTTTGCAGCCATGATTGCTTTTTGGGTTTGTCTGGAATGAAGACTAGAATATTTTCTAAATGCCAGCTTTGATTTTTGAGGCATCCGAGGGTGTATCTGGGTTATAGCGGCACAGCTAGAGTGTTGGAGCACACACTATAGCATAGATGCTGCCTACATCAATAGCGGGGTTTCTGTCACTAGTGAAAACTATCTCTTTGGGAAGTAGTAGCTAGGTCAATGGAAGAATTCTTCTTCCAATCTACCCGTTTCTGCAACGGGCATGGCTCAACCTAACTACATTGTGCAAGTACACAATTTTTCATACCAGACCCAAATGTATTTCAGTATGCAGTATGACCACAAGTGGACATCAAATCTGGTGTCAGGCATTTGATCGCTATAGAGACGGAATTCCAAAGGAGCAGCCATGTTAGTCTAGTAAAGCAAAAATAGCAAGGAGTCATGTGGTACTTAAAGACTAACAGATTTATTTATCGCATGAGCTTTCGTGGGAGAATATCCCACTTTGGCAAATGCTTTGAAGAGGGAGAACTTACAGAATTGGATGAAAATAAATGCAGACTGAACTTTCTACTTGCTATCTGCAGGGTCCTCCTGGTAGGAATGGCACTGAGAGTAGGAAGCATGAGCTGCAGGTACTGTTCTGTACCCATGAAGAATGAAGTGAGAACTTCATTCTCCTGGAGTTGTCAGTCCTGTGGTTTTCACACTTGCACCACATAATTTGACGTAACACATCCATTTTCATGCAGACTACATGGCAGACATGTTCAAATGGACATTGCAGCGAGTGAATGAGTTAAGGCTTTCCAGTAAGTTATCTGGTCTTTTGAAGAGTCTGATTTGTCTTACTGCATCAGATTATTGACCCAGCTAGTTAAAGATCTTATCTTCAGCAGTGGTCATATGTTTCAAAGGGAAGTGAAAACCCTTCACATGTTGCACTTGGCCACTCATAGAGTGCTGTACAGGAGGAAGATTCCTCTTTGACCCTTTTGATTATCTTGCTGCCTGAAACATGAGACTTCATTACCCTTCCAGCACCATCTGAGTTCACAGTGCCACAAATGTGTTGAGTTATCATGTTGTGCAGTTCTTGTCTCCATGGTCTATTCTGATAGTGAATTCTGCAGGCTGACTGCCTACCCTGGAGCGAATTGTGTATCTAGTTTGAAAAGGTAACTGCCCTCTGATTTAGGGTCCAATTACCGGTACTCTAGTGTTACAGAGCCAAGGTATTGTTAGTTCTGGAAGTTCTTTTCCTCTCAGTGGCACTTGATTGGCTTGAGTGGATAAGAGAAGAATAATCCCAGCTTCCCAGATCAGTGGGGGGCTGGACTCAACCAAGGATATTTAATGTTGTTGTAAAAAGAATTTCTGTGCTGGCTAATAATGACTTTTAGCAGTGAAAGGGGAATTCAGTCTCCAAGACCTACTCAAACCTTGCCTTCACTGGTGGCAATGAGAGCATTTGATTGATAGTTTTAAGAGTGTAGAAATGTTACACTAGAAACACAGTTAAGCCTTGCCTTTTGTATATTGTCAGTTGCCAAATAGTCTTTGGTGGGAGCTGTGTGCAGTTAGTACTATTGGGTTGGGATAGAACCAGTGCTCTATATTCATTCTCAATCCCTTGAACAACCACCCTCCTGTTCCTCGGGGAAACTCAAAGAATTACCCATATGCACATGAATTAAGACTTACAAGATCCTTGGGAGAGAAACTAGTGATTGTTTCACCCACCACTGAAATTGTACTACACCTGTTCAGTAACAAAGTTTAGGTTAGGAAATAAAGATCAGTAACTTTGTAGCTAGTCAGAGTGGATTGGTGAACGTCAAGGAAAAGAGTGCCATTACCTCAACAGGAAATTCTGCAGGCCTTGTATGTTGTCAAGTCGTAAGGCTAAGGGTCTTTATCTCAGACTCTCTTCTTTTGTGTTTTGTACATAACTTAGTGCGATAAGTGTCCTGGTTGCTGATTGATACATGTGTCCTGTCCTGACTGTTTTGTCATTAGTAGAAAAAGCCGCCTATTGAATCACCAGTACAACTTTGCACTGATCCTAGGTGTTGGTCTCTGACTAGATCTGCATGTGAAATTTGTAGATCCTCTGCATGAGAGAAACTTTCTCCATCAGCATTGAGTGAAAATTCTTCTGTGAAAGCCATGAACCTGCTTTGGACATGTTTGATGTCCACAGTATCCCTCCAGGCTCTAGTTAAGATATCCTTTACAGTGTGTGGAGTCATAAGATATTGGAGGGTGCTCAACCACAAATCTTGACACTGATCTGCATTATCCAGTGTAGTATAATCATAGTCTGTTCTGGGGAAGCACTCGGGACAGGTAAGGGAGAGACTTTTTTCTAGGAAAATGCCCCTTGCAACAGAGTAATAGAAGATATTACATTTTTATACTTATGTTTGAGTAACAGTGAAACTGGCTAGACAGCTTACAATGCTAGGCTATGCTGAGGGTTGGAAGCTGGGAAGGGGGATAAATCTTATTGCACCCCAAAGCGCTGAAGCATGTGGGAAAGGGAGGGTGTGGCAGAACTGAAAGAGTTGCACATCCACCTCTAAGGCAACCGTGGAGATAAGAAGTTAGTGGGCAAGGCCTTCCTCTCTGTCTAAGTAGTCTGCAGGCTCCAAATTGATCATGCCTGGGCAGCCATCAAAAACCCCAATGGGTAAGACAGTAGTTCCCACCATTTTCAGTAACATTGTATACTTCAATGAGACAAACAATTCCATGGCACACCCACTTTTTTTCAGATGATTTGGTTGCTCATAAACATCAGTTACTTATATTTACTATGGTTACTTTCTTATTAGAGAGGTTTGCAACATAGTAGTGCATACAACAAGCTAAAGGAGGATCATGAATTAATGTTTCAAATACACCAGAAAAAAATGTCATTTCAGTTTTTCCCCTTGGTTGCTTGTGTTTAAAATGTTCACATTTGATAATCAAAAGAATTGCATTTAACTTGATTAATTTTCATGACTTCTAAGTTGTGATTTTGGTTGGATGGAAAGTTGTTTAAAGTGAAACAATTTATTTTACCTTAATTTTCATTACCTTGGTACAAAATTTCACAGCATAATTCTCTCCACACCAGTTGAAAACCACTGAGGTGGGAAGTCTAGTAGCTCCTAGCACTTGACTTTAGATCTCCAGGTGCTTTACGAAGAAGTCAGTGTCATGGGTATTTGGTTTCTGGGACATGTTCGGAGTGTCATGAGTGGTTAGGTAGCTTTTCAAGTGCTGATTCCAGAAAGTTACTCAAGTGCTTGTGGCTGTGGCTGCCTGGGAGTGAGGGGTAACACACATATTTGCCTGTGACTCTGGAGGGGTTGCATTCACCCATATTCACACTCTAGGGTTGCTTTACAATTTAGGAACAGATGTTCTGTGAGCAGCTGCCTTCCCAGAATATACTTGCTATATTACCTAAGAGAACCAACAAGCCTGGTTCCTCAACAAGCAGGTGAAACCTTGTGTGGCCAAGTGCTCTTCAGCTATAGTGTGATTCTGCTAAACACACCTTACTTTTCTGGTCTTGATGGGACTTGAGACCAATTACTCTAGATCACTTCTCCCCATGGCCTTAAAAAGTGGGTTTCAGCTCACTTGACTAACCATGCATAGGCAGCAAACTATCTTCAGTCTTGTAGAGCCTCTGCTCATATTTAGTCCCAAAGTTAGTTTTCTGGAACCTAATATGAGTAGAAATGATTGCTTGACATGCTCTAAATATCAGTAAAGCGGTTAGGTTAAAAAGGCATTCTCCTGCACCATTTGCATTTTAAACATTGTAGAATAGTGCTAGCCCATGAGAGAATGGGGGGGGAGGAAGGAAGATGAGAATGTGACTCAGTTGTGTTCACTTTTTCTCACTGACATGTGCGGGAGATAAATGTCTTTAAACAAACATTTCAAAGGCTGATTAGCTCTTTACTGTTTAGCACAGCTGTTTTTAAAAGCTGACTGTCCCTTTAACATGATTTGTAAGCTGCAGTGCTGACTGAGCTGAAGAGATTAGTAGCACAGCAGATGAGCATTTTCAGTTGCCTGTTAGATACTATACATACAGGGGTGGCCAAATGTATGGAACTCAAGAGCCACACAAGTTGATTATTAAACCTTCAAGAGCCGCACTGACGCATATAGCCATATACTTTTACTTACTAAATTGATTTGCTGACGTTCTTCCGCGAGCCACACTGTTTCATTCAAGAGCCACATGTGGCTCCTGAGCTTCAGTTTGGCCATGCCTGCTATACAAAGTTTGCAAGGAACATCAGTGTTTCCTCTTACAGAGCATGAATAGATTTTATGGGGTTATCCCTGCTGGAGGTGGTACTTACACATTAGGATAGCTGTTCTCCCCACTTGCTGTTTATTGTTCACTAATCATTATTTGTTAATTCCAACTCTTGATCCGTAGTTCAGCAGGTGGTCCTTCAGGACAGAAAATTCATGCAATTGGGCAATGGCACTGTGCTTAGAGGAAAGCTATAAGTTCTTACCTCTGTCTGAATTAAGTTGTCTGTGCAAACATTTGAAGCTATTGGTCCTTGCCATTGGGGAAAGCTTTAACACTCCTGATGCACAGACTAGATTTGCTGATTCCATGGAAGAAGATGACATGGGTGAGCTTAGTGGAGGGCTCTAAATGGATAGATAGCATAAACTCAGGAAGTTAATTGAATGTCCATTGTTGACCTTTCAGTTCACAGGCTTTCAGACTTATGTAGTCATTGTTTTGTTTGGATTTGTAGTTAAATCCTGTGGTGATGTGAAAACGTCTAGAGAAACTCATCACTGTGCCAGAAAAGGAACTTAAAGATCTGAGAACCTGCCCTAATCGGTGTTTATGCATAGCGCTGAGCTCTGCTCTTATATGTGGTTCCAGAGGCAGCCGTAAGCAATTGGGGACCCTAGGAGAATAGCCATCGTGGGGCCCCCTAGAGAGCCTCCTATAGGCCCCCACACGCCCCCTCACCATGGCCCCGGTCCCTCCTGCGGCCCTGACTGCTCCCCCCAGTGCCAACTCCCTGCTGCTTCCCCCTTCACAGCTTTGGTTCCCCCCCATGGTCCCTGCTTTTCCCTGCCCCCAGCATGAGGGGAAGCAGTCACAGACCTTTGCGGGGCGGGGGGGTGGGGGGCTGCGGCTTGCAAGAGCAGAGTTCAGGCCCCTTCACCCCTGCCCACCCCAGGGCCGAACAGAGGCTGTATCGCCCCTAGGCTCTGGATCGGGCCCATTCATCACTGGAGTGGCTGGGGGTGAAGTGGTCTGAACTCTTTGGAGAGGGCTGCTCTAAGGCTCTGCCCCCACAAGCCTCATCTCCATGCCAGCCACTCTGCTCCCTCGCTCTGGGAAGGCCTCGCTGGCTGGGGTAGGCGGGGAGCACTGCTCCGCTCCTGCTGGAGGGAGAGAGGGTGGGGGAGCAGTGCAGCCTCTGGCCCCAGTGGTCCTGTGCTCATGCAGTGGGAGGGAGGGGGGAAGTGGGTTGCTGACCCCTGAATGAGGTTAGGCAAAGCAGGCGACTCCTACGGGGCGCAGTACTTCTTGGGGCCCTAGTTGTCGTCCTGCTTTGCCTACCCCAAAAACTGCTTCTGTGTAGTTTGTATTAATACAGCGCTGTCAGCTGGTTCCTGGTTAGTGTACCAAGATGTGGTAGAAGTTTGTCACTAGATATTAACATGTCCATGTATGTTCAGATTCACTTCTAGCAGTAGAAGGATTTCCATATTAGACCAGGTGTCTCTAGTTCATGGATTTAACATGGTTATTATGGTGGTGCCTAAATGAAACTCAGAGCAGAGACTCATTGTGTTAGGTGCTGTGCATGCAAAGTAGTGGATGACCACTTCCCAGAAGGCCTAATAGTTTAGAGAGAGATGATTGGTGGGGAAGGGCTATTGTTCATGAGCAGTGTGGTGGCAGCAAGTGACAGGTTAATTCCATGGTGTTTGGATGAGAGGGTTTAGCTAGAAAGGGATCAGGCAGATGAAAAGAAAGGGACTGAGGGGGGACAGGGCAGGAGAGAAGAAGATGAGGAGCCTTTGTGGGATGAAACTAAGGAGAAGATACTGTAAAAGTGAGGGAAGGTCGGATCAAAATGCCAATAACCCAGGGACAAGTTCACCCAGAATTGTAGTAAAGGCAATGAATGTCCAAAAGTCCTTACTTTGGTTGCTTCTACCCCTACAAGCTGGAGTCTCTCTAGCATTTGATATTTGTTCATGTTCAATACTTCAGAGAAGGAAGATGGGAATACGAGACAGGCCATCTTAATGCTGGATGGGGTTGAGGGAGAGAGAGGTGGAATTAGGGCTACCAGATACCAAAGCCTGGAAAGGAGGACAGGGAGTATGAGAAGGAGGACACGTGGAGAAAATGTAGTAATGTAATATTCTTCTGTTTTTAGGGGGCCCTGGAACGCTTTCCACTAAAAATTAAGGCGTTCCAGGGCATTCCAGCATACTTTAGCCCCTGTAAGTAAAAAGCCAGACAAAATTCATGTATTTTAAAATGCTTACCAGACAGAGGATGTGAAGGTAAAAAGGAGGACATGTCCTCCTTTTGCCTGACAGGTGGAATGTATCAAGGTAATCAGCTGGAGTGAAGAGGTGAAGCACATAATGAACAAGTGTAAATGGTTGTCTGCCTTTGAGGGAAGCGGTCAGGAAGAGCACAGGGTTTTGGAAGTGGGGTCTGGAACTTTTTCTCTCAGCTTTCAGTTCCAGTTTGGCCCAACTTGATAGTGCAGGAAAGCAGTTACCTTGGACAGCTGTTAGTGGTCTGAGCAACGTGGGTCCATCTCAGTGGTGGTGGTGATGGTCCCTGCCTTCCACTGTGCTGTGATGGGAAGCCTAAACACACTACTCAGGCTGACACTTGTGGAAATTAATGGGGGAAACATTTAAGCCTTGTCTACATTAAGGCAGTTCACATACGGATTAATTAGGTTTACTTTTGCGTGCTTAATACAGGGCATACAGAAAGGGGAAAATACTTATAGAAAAACATCTAGAGTGGAGGCTACACTAGATGTCCCTTTTAGCTCTGTCCTGTGAACAAGGATGCCTCTCGAAAGCAGTGGTGGAAAAGGGAGAGGCTTGTTAGCAGCCCACAGGCTGTCAGCATGAGTTGCTCACAGCACTTTTGTCAGTATCTTGGGTGTTTCTGAGAAACTTGGGGACAAAATTTAGCAAGTGACTTGATCATCAAGGGGAAGAAAGAGTAGTGTGTGGAAGGCAGCAGAAAAAGATGCTGAGTTTACTTGGTGACTGGATTTTTCTTTCACTCAGCTCTGATGGCCTCTCTTAAAGAGCACTATACCTGTTCAAATCCTGTGCGGTGTTCCTTGATTGAGAATAGACTATGGGCAGTGTTTGTGCGTCTATGCCTTGCTTGTTTCTGTTGCTGTGGAAACAATACTGGTAGTAAACAGTATGAGAGCTCTGTGCAGGGACTCTGAGTCCCAGTGGAGACTCCAGGGGCTTTACTAAAACAAACTGAATTGAGGCATGGTGATGTGAAATGTGCTACAGGTTAAAGTATAGCAAAGGTTTTATGATATATAACAGGTGTTGATCCTCCTGCACTCACTCATGTAAGACGCACAAGTTTTAAAGCAAGCTGTTTTTTACGCATGAGTTTTGCACAATGGAGAGAGCAGAATTCAGGCGGGGTCTTCTCTTCCAAAATGGATTGATTTTAAACAGCATGACAGCTGACACATGAGCTAGGCCACTGTGAAAGCCTAATGGAAACAAGGTATGGGCAGGTTTTACTGTGGTGTAGCTAAGCTGGGTCACTACTAATACCCTACCCAGCTGTAAAAGCTGTTGGCCTTATCTTCCCTCAGATTTTACAGCAGGGCAATTTGCACCCTTTTATGGTAAGGATGAGTTAGACCCTGTGAGGCTATATCTACACTGCAAACACCTGCAGCTGACTTAGGCTTATGGGGCTATAAGGTTGCAGTGTAGCTGTTCACTCCCAGGCTTGAGCCCCATGAGGTATCCCAGAGCTTGGGCTCAAGCCTGAGCTTCTCCACTGCAGGTTTTCAGCCCAAGTCCCAAGAGCCTTGGGCAGCTGATGTGGGCCAGCCACAGGAGTTTAACTTCTGTGTAGACATGCCCATTGTGATAACTGCCTGTGGTTTTCACTGCTGCTGATCCTAAAGACTGGGTACAGACTGGAGACATTGTCCTGATTTTACTCGAAAGCTAGTCTCCTGAGGACTCCGGGCAGGGTGGGGGTGGGGGTGGTCAAGGTACAGGGCCTTTAAGCAGTGGATTAGAAAGGTGCTGTATTTAACTGTTGTCTGGAATGACTAACATGCCCCACCTTTCTCCAGTGTGACCTCTCGTACTCCCGTGCAACCCTGCCTCTCTGCTGCTAGTTTCTGATGGGTATGCCTCTGTAATCAAATTAAAGAACTAGCACTGGAAGATTTTCGCAGTTATGAGTGGAGAAGGGAGGGACAAGAATATGTAGCTTGAGTATTAACCTTTCATGACTTCTCTGACACGTTTCACCTGAGTGTGTCTAAGTGCTTTATGAATGCTCATTAATCTGCTTAATACTCTTGTGAAGTAGAAAAAGGGTATATAGCGAATGCTTTCCCTAATGCAGCTACTTCTGGAATGGAACATGGCAGCTGCCAAGCAATGCTCAGTAATACTGCACATGATGCAAAGTGAAATTCTCATTCCAAGTTTGGGGGAAGCTGCAAGGCTCCAAAAAGCTAAGTGAGTATACCCAATCTGTTTCATGCAATTTGAATTTGTCAACGACTCTTTAAGGTTACTTCCCCTACTTCAGTCAGAAAGCACCGTGGATGGGCCCTTAAAGGACATTGGGTTGGCACTGATTTAGTGAGAACAGCAACCCAAACTTACCCATGCTGCTAACATCTTTTGATATCTACTGTTCAGATATTGTCCTTCTCCAGCCTTATCTAGATTGTGAGATTTGAGAGCGTCTCGGCTTAAAGTTATAAAGGGGTTAGGAAGGAGAGTGGGCAGAGAGTAATTTAAGTTCACACATTTATATGTTCCTTCTGGTGACCCACTCAGCCAGTCAGGAAGCCTAGGTTCGAAGACGGTCCCAGAGTGGGATTTCCCTCTGGCTCAGGCTACTAAAGCCAAGGAAGTAAGTAGAAGGGAGGCAATTGGAGGGAGATACGCAAGGAATTTTAACTACCTTGTGAATCTCCCTTTGATTGCTGCCAAAATCACCGGGCAGTATAGACCAACCATTAAGGTGCTGTCACTTCAGTACAGTAATAAGAGCCAACAAAGGTACAAGCTATTGGTTGTGCCCTGAGGTCTAATGGGTAGTGAATATAAGAGGGAAACTTAGTTGGATGTGGGCAGATTAATGATTCTGTAGTTTACTACTGAAACCTTCTTCTTGGAGTGTGGTGCTGTGAAATGGGTTGTGCTCCATCTATTACAGAAGAATGAAGTTTAAATCAAGGTGATCTCTTTGATAGTCTGAGCAGTCAGAAGAATTTTGTGTCCAAAACATACACCAGAGACTTTGTGAATCCTCATCTAGCTCTGACAGTATCCGTGCAGAATTTCTGACTTACCTTCACTGTCAGGATACTCATGGGTAGGGTTACCAGATGTCAGGCAAAAGGAGGACATGTCTTCCTTTTTACCTTCATGTTCTCTGTCCAGGAGGCATTTTAAACATACATGATTTTTGTCTGGCTTTTTACTTACCGAGGTTAAAGTATGCTGGCATGCCCTGGAACACCCTATTTTCAGGGAGAAGCGTTCCAGGGTTCCCTAAAACCAGAAGAATATTACATTTTCTTCATGTGTCCTCCAATGTCCTCCTTTCTTTACTTTACTTTTCTTCCCATGCTTTGATATCTGGTAATGATATCTACTCATGAGCATTCTTGTTTGGCGATCTAATATTAGGGTAGCAGTGTCCATGAATACTCACTACTGTATTAGAGTGAGGCATAAGAGGGGGTATTATGGAAGATGCTTGTAGTACCTGTCTTGTAGCTAGAGGGCATCATCTCTAGGGCAGTCCTTCATAGTTCATGTAAGCTGTCAGATGTCAGAAAAAGCAAAAAATGCTTAGCAGTAAAAGGAGTGGGTTGCAGTGATTGAGTGATGGTTATTCTTCATGTTTGTTACTTCCTTATAGGCAGAATAAGTGATAAGCCAATGGAGAACATGGGCAACGTTATGGAAAAGGGTGTAAAGTGCAATGTAACCGGTTGCTGGTTCTGAGGATAGCACTGCCACGTTCCTTGTGGGGAACAGCAATCCTGTGTTCGAGGCAACTGCCAGAATCTTATGTGTCACCTGGCTAAAATCTCAGCGTGAGTCCTAGGGTTAAACTGGGTTGCCCATCAGTACACGCCGACAACTGCTGAAGCATTTGTGGGTGCTGAAGAGCCTACCTACTGTATGTTCCCACCCACCCCACATTCAATTGTCCAACTACCCCATGGCGTTATCATTTATAACCCACCCCCTTGGGGAAAAAAGGGGAGGGGGGGAATAAACTGCACATTCTCCTCCCCACTTGCTCTGAAACTTTGCCAGAACAGCTTGTGATAGGAATCCCTCCTGGAACTTTAAACTCTGGAAGGTCTCCAGGTTCTGACTAGATTGGTAAACCAAGAGCCCTGGGGCTTGTCTCTTCTATTCTGAATAAACACCGTTAGGTTGTTCAGGGCTTTGAAAATGTAAAGCAATAGTCAGGTGTTAGACCTCAGTAAAACCTGCTGGATTAATTCTAGGGTTTTCCTTGTGAAACCAGGCAGTG
Organism: Podocnemis expansa; assembly: GCA_007922195.1. Lineage (NCBI taxonomy): Eukaryota > Metazoa > Chordata > Testudines > Podocnemididae > Podocnemis > Podocnemis expansa. The sequence continues at coordinate 1,055,485 of ML682172.1, forward strand.
TCAGAGTGAGCTTAATAAGGCTTTCTCTCTTGAAATGCTTCTTTGGAGTATGGGGTGTGCACTGCTACTAAAATTAGCCACCTGATTCTTGCAATGTCAGACTGCACTCTAGACTAAGGTCAGCATTCAGATCTATGCAGTAGATGGCAGAGTGTGTCTTAGATCCTTGTATGGAGGTTTGCGTGATTTATCACGCTAAGGTTTGAAACCTTCAAGCTAAACAGGTAACGCAGCATTGTTGTCTTAATAAAGTCCCTCAATGGTCCAGCAGCTTGGGTTGAGCCAAATTGCTATGGGGGATCAGGATACTATTAACCCTACTACACCAAGTTCAGCTGTATAAGGGTCCTTCACACAGCCTTTTTATTGTGAGATGTGGAAGCATGTGCCTTGCAGAGTTGGGTGCAGTTGTTCCTATGGCTAAGGAGGAAGAAGATAAACAGATGGAATCCGAGAAAAGCAGAGTTAATACTATAAAAGCACTAGTGCTTGAAAAAGTAAAGTGTGTGTGGACCACTGCAGTCTCCCAGTGTTGCCAGCTTTGGTGAGGGTGTCTTGGTTTGGCTCGAAGAGGCAGGTCATTGTGATCCAGGAAGAGTGGGTGGAGGTAGCTTTGGATGAACTAAAGAAGGGGTTAGAGATGAGGAAAAATGAGCTTCTGCTGCAGGTCAATTCTTGAAATGCTACAAAATGTGTGCAGCCTTGAGCAACTTGCTCAGTCTCTGCCTGTTTCCCACTTTTATTTATAAGGATGATGCCTCATAAGAGGCACTGAGGTTAAACCTACAAATGTTTAGGGAGTAAATGGATGCTAAAGTACCTTAGAAACAGTGGGTTACTCACCAGTAACTGTCTTTCTTAGAGATGGGCTGCTCGGATCCATTCAGTAATAGGTGTCTCCGTGTCAGAGTGCCGGATTGGTCAGAAAAATTTGTCCTAGCCTATCAGATGAGGGGAGGCGGCCATCGCCCCTCACACCACCCGTGGCTATATATACGGCCGCCTCCCCGCCCCCTCCTCAGTTCCTTAGAGTCGCCAACTTCAGAAGCGGGGATGGAGGGAGGGACCTGAATGGATCCGAGCAGCCCATCTCGAAGGAGGACGGTTACTGGTGAGTAACCCACTGTTCTTCAAGCACTGCTCAGATGCATTCGGTAATAGGTGACTACCATCCATGCTGATGGATGGCAGGTGGAGTTGGTACTTCCGCCTTCAGCACAGCAACAAACCCTGTAAGGTAGAGGCCCCGCAGCAAGATGCTCGCCGAAGACAAGAGGAGGATGGGCCTTGATGGGCCCAGAAGAAGCAAGAGCTGAGGGTCAACCAGAACAGGGGAAAACTGAACTCACTGAGGCAGAACGCATACGGAGGTCGGGCAAGGTCACCTGAGCTGGAGAAAAGGATGCAACCTAAGAAAACGGGTTGCATGGGTGCCCTGCCTAGGAGGAAAACATGAAATGTACCCGACAGACTGCTGTGTCACGTGGCCTCGAAGGAGAACACTGAAAGCTAGCAAATGAGACTAGCCATATGGGCGTGTCTCGTGCAAGAACAAGGAAGGGTAGGCATAGAGCACCCGCAGGCTTCGCAGGAGCCATGTAGTCATGGACTGACCTGGCGACTAGCGAGTACACAGGGAGAAGTAAGGGGGACGACAGTGCCCCTTATCTAGGATGCGGCCCAGCAAGCCATCTGGTTAAAAGAGAGAAATAAGGATACAAGGTTGTGAGATGGGCTCGAGGGCGACTGAGAAGACCACGAGACACTAGCCATGGCGTATAGAGTCGAGCCAAGCAGGATGGGGCCTATAGCATGCTAATTAACGACCTGGTAGCAGGTCGTTTTCAGTTGAGCCGGCAGCATGACCAGGCTGTCTCAGGAGAGAGGTTCCGGAAAAATTGACTGCAAGGTGGCCTGAGGCAATGTTGGCGGGATGGGCCTACTATGGCCCGCAGGTCACTAGAATGTAGGGTCCTGCCAGTCTAAGCTTGCAGGGTTTGCCTCTCGAAGCTCTCGCTCAGCGTGAGGGGGAAGGAGAGGGATGAAAGAGAGCTCTTACTATTGTCTAGTCAGCCCCTCGACAACTGAAGAATCGAAGGAGGGCCGTGAAAGGCCACGGACTCAGTACCTATGGTGCTTGCCGGAGGGATAACGCTACCACTTTGCCATGCCAGGACTGCCAAGGAGGAAAAAACTCTTAGACTAGAGAATGGGTGGCAGCTGTCACATCTGAAGGGCACCCTGGGATCAGAGAACCCAACAAAGTTTTCTCCCCGTAGGGAGCCAGAGGGCGAATAAAAGGGGCACAACCCCAAACTGTTATATGTTGTATAAAATGGGTTCTCTGTGTATCGCATCATCGGAATGGCAGTGGGTGTCAATGGGTCCTTGAGAAAGGAAAGAGGGGACCACAGAATTGCCAGGTTCCGCCAACGTGCATGGGGGAAAAAACGCAGTAGCACTAAGGGGCTACGTGAGGTGTAGCGGGATGGTCCCACAGGGAGGCAGGGCAGAAAAGTTGGGGGGGCCATGTCCTGCCAGGGAATACAACCGTAGGGCAAAAGATTACACAAGTGCCCTGGAAGTAGGGGACCTTCTGTCTGACGTAGACAGCTGTCTAGAAGGCAGTGGATACAGAGGCGGGAACTATATGCAGGAGGGCACTTAAAGGGATAGACCTTTCGCAGTTTCCCAACATATGGTATACAACAAGGTGTTCCCCCTCAGAGTTTTAAAGGGGTGTCCCCAGCAGTACTTTGGTGAGGCGAAGTGTGGGCTACCTTGGAGAGGGTAGATCAAGGTGAGGGTTTCTGAGGTGGGCCCCTGGTTCCCACTAGATGACTAGAGGGTAGAAATGAGGAACCATGCAAGGGTAGGAAGAGGGGAGGAATGGGCCGTACCTAAGGCCCATGCAGGGGTAAAACCCGCTCTAGAGAGACCTTCCTGATGACATAGCTATCCAGGTAGCTGTATTGCTACACAGATGTGTCCCCTTAGTGCGCAGGAGAAATTCCTGTCAAAAGGGGGTTAGAGTCACAGCACAGAAGGCGGTGGTGCGACCAGGGGTGTCCCGTCCCCTTCCCCTGACCTGGAACGAGGGGGGCCTACCTGGGACACGCGTCATGGCCACAGGCACAGTCCTGTTGCAAGTAGGCTTCGGATGTGCGTGTCTTGGAGCCCAGCCACAACTGGGGCTACAACGAGACATGCCTCCATTCTTCAGTAATGGGTTAGGGTGGGGAGTATTCAGGAAGGAAGGCTGTTAGGAATAAGAGAGGGGCGGTTTCTGTCTTCTGGGAAGTTGCTGTTTAAGGGGTGAGGGGTGGAGGCTGGTAGCAACAGTATTGGGGTACCAGCATCATAGGCAGGCATTGTTGTATTGTCAGACCCCGGCGTACCAATCTAATTCTTGCTCCCGCGGAGAAGGGGAAGAACGAGGAAGGACCAGGATGGTTCCCACTGGACCTGCCTTCCCTGGGTGGGGGTGGGAGGGTTGGCCGTCTGCAGCAGTGACGCCCTAGGGCCCCCTGCACCCTAAGGGTAAAGAGGGTGGCAGTGGTCAGAGGGGCCCCTCCTTGGAGAGGGATGGGCGAAGGCTCTCTTCCCGCCATGAGTGAGGCGGGAAGGAAAAGGGGTTGTCCCCTCAGGGGAAGTGGGGAGTTAAGTCGGTGGTGTAGGTCAGGGAGGGAGAAGGCTGAAATATTTGGCCTCCCCCAGAGGATCCCGGGCTGTGCCCACCACAGAGAGGGTTTCAGGGGGAAATGGGACATTCCCCTCAAAGGGCAGGTCAAGGGCTGCCTGCTGTGCGTTAGGGGGCGCTTTAGCCTCCCTAAGCCATGCTGCCCTATGGAGGGTAACCGCCGAGGCCATGGTGCAGGCAGCTGTGTCCGCTGCATCACGGGCTGAAAGAAGGAGGTCTGGAGAGATTATGTTGCCCTCCTCCAGGAAGGCAGCATACTCATCCCTGGCCTCGGGCAGAAGCATATTTCTAAATCTCCTGAGTGACTCCCAGACATCCAGCAAGTACCTGCTGGCTATGGCCTGGTTGTTTGCCACTCACAATTGCACCATGGAGGCGAATGCTGGTCCAAACAGGGTGTCAGAGAGGAGACTCAGGGGCTCCACCTTCATACCTTAATGGGCTGTGGCCCGGCACAACAGGTCAAAGTGCGCCGAGAGATTTCCCGTAAAGGACTCTGGTGCCGGGGCCAGCACTGCACCGGGGGTCTGCCACGGAGGAGAGGGATTCCCTCAGGGGACCATTCTTGAGGCTGAAACCGGAAGGGTGACGGGGCCGATATGCAGCGCCAGGGCCGTTTGGAGCCCCTAGAAGGTCTCTCTCTTCTGAGCTGGATACGGGGGAAGGGGCTGGAGATGATATGGCGCGGTGCCGAGGTGAGCCCAGTGCCAATGGTGCTGGGCTGACTGAGGATGACCTCAATAGGTGCCGAGGCGCCGGGTAGGCACTGCAGTGCCAGAGTCAGCACCAAGGGGATGCGGCGCACAGTGCCGCATAGGCTCCGGCGCCGAGCTTGAACCTGAAGCCTCGGGTGAAGGGTGCCGAGCCTCCTACAAGGCTCGGGCGCGGCATCGCTGTTCTCTCTCCTTAATCGTTCTTGATTTAAAGGAGAGACAGACAGAACATGCCGAGACCATGTGTTCTTTGCCCAGGCACCTAAGGCACTTCCCGTGGGGGTCATCCCAGGGGAAGGCCTTGCCGCATTCGGCGCAGGGTTTAAACCCCGTCATCATCGATGCGATGTTCCGGTCTGGTGTTGGGACTCTCGCGGTGGAGTTAAATCCACAAAGAGATGTGCCCTGCCGGACAGTGAGTAGAAGGCCAAGAGACAGGCTGCTTGCGAGTTGCAAGGAGCGGATGTTCCAATTCCAATGTGCGAGGTGAAAGAAATGAAACTGGGGGGGGGAGGGGGGGCGCAGCCGTATATATAACCACAGGTGCTGCGAGGGGCGGTGGCTGTCTCCCCTCTTCTGACAGGCTAGGACAATTTTTTTCTGACCCATCCGGCGCTCGGGCACAGAGACTTGTATTACTGAATGCGTCCAAGCAGCGCTCGAAGAAGAAGATCCAAATGTAATTAGCCTGAGGTGCAAATGAAGAGGTGTAGGGCAGCTAAGGAAGCTGTTGCTTATGAACAAACTAACTACTATTGGTTCTCCTGTTGTCTACAGGTAAACATGCATGTGAAGGTAGAGGTGTGGTGATATATGTGTAAGTTAGTTCTGAAGGAGGCAGTTCAGGAAAAGCTGCAAAAATGAATAAAATTTCTTTTGCAGAAAGTAAATGTGAAGATCAGAGGAATGCAGTATGTGTGGGTGTATGGGGGGAGGGAGAGATTGGGAAGTTACGTGGAACAAGTTTGCATAAAAGTTTCAAACCAAGAAAGCAGTTTGCAACTGAAAGCAAGAGATAAGCTAGGAAAAGTGGCATAAGAGGGTAGGGGGATGCATGCCATACTTCTGCTTCCTAGGATGGTGAGAACTTGGGTTTGGCATTCTCGGCCCCCTGCACCTTCAAGAACAGAGATTTAGGAAGGTCATGGAGGGAACTGGAACAATCAAGGCTGGAAGTGACTAAAGAATCATGTTGTTCACTGGCTTCATTCCTAAAACATGATCAAGCTTGATTTGGTTTTAAATGTGACCTTATATATTTAAAAAAACCCACAGTTTCTAGTTCATTTGAAAATCTAGTTTTTGAACATTTTCTCTCACGTTAGAGGTGGGCCTGACTCTTGGAAAGGAGAAGTAGCCAGGTGAAGGGGTGATAGGGGCATCAATAGAAAAGTAGTATCTGAAGAATTCCATTGGGCATATAGGTGTAAGCTTTAGCCATGCCATGCTTAAGGAGATTAGACTGGGAGCGTCGGGTCAGGGGGTTTGAAGAATCAGCGAGAGTAGGGCAAGCTGCAGATTTCATCTTTTATCTCTGTGGAAAATTATCCATGCTTTCTGTTTCCTTTGTTAGCATGTTACCTAAGAGCTAAGAATCAATGGGGCAGGGACATGTTGTCAAAGTATCCAGGAAGATATCGAAGAGAGAACCACCGACTTCTTGAGTGTTGGATGGAGGGAGAAGAATGTTTAACTACCATTACTTATCCTCCTATAACAAAGATTCAAAGTTGAACTCTGTTGTAGTAAGGGCTGCTTTGCTGGGCATCAGTCCAGCCACTCATTACACAAGCTCTCATTAGTACAAAGAACACTCAGATTCTATTGTGCTAACATAACTGAAATACTTTCACAGCTATCCCCACTTGGGGTGAGATCTGTTAAATGTCAAGGTAATGCAGCAGCCACGTGCAACATACCTGAGCAGCAGAGTTCTCTTGCTCCCCAGTGGTTGAGGGTTCTTGGTGTGTGGTTTCCACAATCCATGTAGAGAGTGTGTCTTAGGTTTGGGGGGTACCTTAAGCAAAATATATACATGGGATCCTAAGCTGCCTCCTGTAGTGCTGTGGGATGGGAAGAGGAACAACTGACAGCTTAGTGGATGAGGTGAGCAAGAATCTTTTGCTGGAAAGAGGCGTGATCCAAGGGAGTCAGTCATCTATGTGAAGCTGGGGGACTGAGGAGTTTTATAGATGGGGAGGAACAATGACTGAGTAGATTTAGCTGGGTTGCTCAGTGCTGGAAGATGAGAATTGGATTGTGGGGGTATGTTGTCAGAGGTCCTGAATTCCCTAGTTTCATCCTTCTTGTGTAGTGGCTTCCAGCATGCCTGTCCACCACAGCACTATAAATATGCATGTTTGTCCAGTTAAAGGTTGGTTTCCTTCTGAGTGCCAGAAGATTCAAATACTCCAGACAGCAGAGCACCCAATGTCTAGGAAAGTTGTATCTGCTTTGAAATCTGGAGCTTCCAGTCTTTGTTGCACTCTGGTGTGCTTTGGCAAGCAATGCACTGTACAATATACGGTACAAGGACAGCTGAGCCACGAGCTTCAGTTTAAAAGGAGAAAGGAGCACTATGGTGAGATCCGGTGGGGTGTGCTCAAAAATAGAGCACGTCACAACCTCTCTCCTTATTTACTGCCTGCAATGTCTTGGATTGAGCTGCAGAATCCAGGGTGTATGGTGCACACTGGTCCTGCAAAGAAACTAAACATCTGGGCAACCTCCTTTCCTGTGAAAAAGGGTCTGTGCAACTAACACTAACTATGCTAGAGCAGTGGTTCCCAATATTTTCTCTGCCGTGGCACACCTTGCTACCTTTAATTCAAGGCACACCACCACATAGTTTCCAAATAAACTCATGAATATTCATGAGCCAATGGCCTATCCAGAGCTCTTTGAGTATGTTTTCAAAAAATTTTGTGGCACATCTGTGTGCAATGGCACACTGGTTGGGAAACACTGTGCTAGAGCAGAGATTTCACTGTGGTGTTGGTTGGTAAGCATCTTGTGTTCCTCCCTTTCCTTGCCCTTCCCGCTTATAAAATTCCCTTGAAATCGTTAACAGACTAATTTTTATTTAATTTTGTAGCAATTGCCTGTAAGGCAGATGAGGATCACAATTTTATCAGTGTGAGAATGGTTTTTGCATAAAGGTCATTGTATAGTGTCTTCCAGGCTCAGCAGGAACAGATCTAAAACTGTCTAAGCAGCAATTCCATTGTGCAGGTATGATCCAGGGTGGGGATTTGGTGCATATCCCAGATGGACAACAGCTGAAAAAAATGCTGGAGGGGCAAGGGGGAAGACAACAGTGAACTGCTTAATTCCATAGAGTAGAAGCTGCAAATTCTAGGAGAGAAAGATCCACTATTTAAAAAAAAAAAAAAAAAAAAAAAAGTTTCCATTGTGTCCAGTATATACTATTGTGATGGGTGCCCTAAGAATAACTAAGACTGAGATTATATTTGAAGGACTTATGATTATTGCTGCAAATAATGACCACAATTAGTTGGCTTCAGAGTCCTATTCTTTCCTTGCTCCCCTCTACAAACTCACTTAAATGTCTTCCCCTTCCCTACTTACGAGACGACAATGAAATGAAAGTGTTGTGCTGTTGACCTACTATGTTCATGAGAGGCTTCTTGTAATTTGACAGTTAATAGCTGTTTGTATTGTGGTAGTGATTAGGAGCCTCAGTCATGGATGAGGACCCCATTGTGCTTGATGCTGTACAAACGTTGTTCGTGCCAAGGAATTTACAGGCAAAGTAAATCCAAGGGTGTATAAGGTTATTTACTTTTCTGTTGACAACATAAATAGAATTAGCCTTTGGTATAGTCATCTGTATGTCCTGTGGCACTTAAAGACTAACAGATTTATTTATCACATGTGCTTTCATGAAAGAAAATCCCACTTCGTCAGATGCTTTGAAGATCTGACAAAGTGGGATTTTCTCCCGTGAAAGCTCATGCAATAAATCTGTCCTTAAGTGCCACAGGACTTGTTGCACGCCCCCTGCATTTTTTTTCTGAATTAAACTAACACGACTGCCACTTTGGAACTCATCTGTGTGTGTTATTCCAATCTGTCGAGAAAATACAATCACCTCCATTAACCACTCTGTGAATAGCTGAGAAGAACATCTTTGTGCTACAGCCCATTTGGGAACACACTAGGTCCTTTACTAGTTAAACTAAAACTACAATGGCTTTTCTGTGATCTTCCACAGAAGAGGATGCTGCTCCCTACTGTTGTCTTCTCCTGAAGACACTATATAGTTGTGGAGCAGAACGGAGGGAAACTTCTTGAAGAATATTTTATTCACATGGGTTATGTCTACACTGGGAATTTAGTTCGAATTAAGGAGGATTAATTCAAACTAAATTAGTGCACGTCCACACTGGCTTCCATCAGTTTGAACTAAGGAAAGCTTACTTTGAAATAGTAAAACCTGCCTTTAATACGTACTACTAGTTAGTTCAAACTAACCCAGTGTCAATGCTTTAGTTCAAACTAACTGTTGGGTCAAATTAAATGTGGTTGACCTTCTTCCTCCCATGGTGCGTGGCATCAGGGAGAAAGTGCCTTCTCTTTTTATGGGATTGGGTGGTGGGATGTCATGTTGCCACACTTCCCATGGTGCCTCCCTCCTAAGCTAAACTAGCAAGTCCCGTGCATGGACATGCTAGTTCAATTTAGGTTTCTTGTTTGGACATGCTAGTTTGAGCTAAGTTAGTTTGAATTACTCAGTTAGTTCACACTAATTTGAACTAACTTAGTTTGAACTAGCATTCTTAAGTGTAAACATAGCCAGAGTACTTCTGATATCCTTGCAAATGGAGTGTGAAGCATTTATAGTTGGCCTGCTTTGGTGAGCTATAATAAACACTTAAAGGTACAGTGGAGTTGCCTAGTTCATGTAATCAACATCTAAAAGTCTAGTTAAGACAAAGCAATTGTACTTAATGTCATATGAAACTGAGTTTTGGCTTTTTAATATCTTTAGCATTGTCTGTGGAATTGTCTAAATACAGTTCATGTAGAAGCCTAACTATTTTGGTTAAGGATGTAACTTTCTCACCAGTTACATACTGGTCCATCCCCCCAGTATGTAGGAAGTTATACTGGTATAGGCCATCTTTATGCCCAGAATTCTGGCATTGAAAAGCAGTTTCCTTCCTTTATTCTTTCTTAAGTCACATCTACACTAGTGCATTTACAATGACAGAGTTGTACTGATCCATCTGTGCAGCTGTAAGATCGCTCTTGTATCTGTTCTATGCTCTCTGACATAATAAAACTGCTTCCAAGAGCAGCAGCAGCTCTGTCAGTGGGAGAAACTTTACCATCAACACAGTGCTATGCCCACAACGATTTACCCCAGTGAAATTTGTTGCTCAGGGTGCTGTTTGTTACACTTCTAAGCAACATAGATTTTACTGGTAGCATAGGCGTGGCTTCATGTGACAGCCACTACCTTCACTGCCTTGAGGAGGGGCATGTTTCTGCCAGCTGTGATATCCATTGCTCCTTTCCACCCCAAATGCCAGAGGGATGAGAGCTGAAGCTGACTAAGCACCTCATGGAGAAAACCATGAGACCCCAGACGGATCCGTGCTGAGTAGGCATCATCCATGGTTCATCCATAGTTTTCAAGTAGAGCCAAGTTCCAGGGGGTAGCTGTGTTAGTCTTGTTTCAGCAAAATAAACAAGTTCTCTGGCACTTTTAAAGACTAGCAGATTTGTTACATGAGCATTTGTGGGCACAATCCCACTTTGTGAGATGAATGAAATGGATAATACAGCATGTAGGCTGTAAATATAAAGACACGGAAGGGTGGATCACAAGGTTAATCTAAACAGATCTAGAGGGATAGTATGCTAGCCTGTCCCTTTAAAGTAAATAAGATATTCGAATTTAAGCTGTGGAATAGGGGGCAGGATTAGATAAATCTTCTAAAGGCCCACAGGCTCAGGCCTCACATGAAAAGAAGCAGTAGTCCCACAGACATAAAAACAGATCCCACTCTGTCTGCTTCCAGGAAAAGGAATCACTCTTCAGCTCCATCCAGGTTGGGTGAATTTTCCCATGCAGGTTGCAAGGACTTAGGTCTGCCTAAACTTCCTGATTACAGAGGAAAAGCATACAGGAACAAAGCTGAAGGGTCAGCATCTGCCAGTACTGATGAAGAGCTCCAGACAGGACACTTTTTTTCTTGCCTCTCCCCTGCAATGATACTAACGTGACCACTTGAAGACCAACCAAGCATTCAGTTTTGCAGTACTGGATCTGGTGGAACTGACAACCAGAGGCACTCAGTCTGGGAAGAACTGAGATGTACTACCCCAAAGGACATCTTCACTCTCCTGAATCACAGTTTCCTCTACTTTGAGTCCCAGTGCTTCTGAGGGACATCGGGGGAGGGGGGAGGAGAGACTGAACTTGCTGCTTTATGGAAAAATTTCACGTTTCTCCTGTTTTCGGCCACAAGCCAGAGCTTCCTCCTACCAGCACTGAAGGTACTGCCCAGGAAGCCTGAAACACCCCTCTCATTGGTTAAATCTGACGTCTAGGGTGACCATCACCTTCCTAACTCAGGAAGGTTAGTTCAGACAGGGCCCTAAGAGTTTCTCGAACCAGTCCTCTGCCCAAGCAGGGTTACTCTGCAAGACATCATTGCTATGCAGTGCGCTCCGTGCCCTTCCAAAACCATTCTTGAACCTTCATAACTGGCTAAATTGGGGTTTATGGGATTCTTGTACACAGTCCCTAGGTCTGTACACTCTACCAGATAGTTACATTATCCTTTCCGCCTAAAGTACAGTTGGCACCACAAGGGTATGTGGAGGAAGATCATTATGAGCTGTTTGTCCTGTCTTCACCTTCCATACCTGATCACCCTGAATAATATCAGGAACTATTGTAGAGGGTGGCCAAAAAATTTTGGATTTCATTAGAAGAAGTTGAAGCTATGCAGCACAGCTCTTAGATATCCTGGAGTCCACTGGACCCAATCAGATGTCTCTTCTGGTGAATTAGGCCATTATGGAACCAGCTAGCATGGAAGGACATACACTAATGTGATGATTTTATGAAGTACTCGGAGCTCCTGGAGTTTAGGAGGAACTTTCCCCAGAAAGACAAGATCCAATTGCAAACCGTTATTGACCAGAAGACTTATGGCTAAAAACCTCATTTCAAGCTGCATTGGACACAACCACAATAGTAATATGGTGAGAGTTTTGGCTTCACTCTTTTGGGTTCCCTGCAGAGGTTCAGAGTCCCACTGAGTACTTTTCCCAATAAGAAATCATTCTCTCTAAGGAGAAACAAGACATGTCTTTGCACTTGTTAATAGATTTTCAGATATTTCCTCTGCTCCCTGGGCATTTATGCCCTGGTCCAGAAGAAGCACAATCATAAACAAGTAGATAAGCCAAGCCTTTTCCACAGCCTTTGTGCCATCAACCACCACATGAACCCATCCAAGCATCAAAGGGTACAGAGGCCTAATATACCTCGACAACCCCTACAACAACAGTCACCTATGCTTATGCACCAGCCATTACTTTTGATGGGATGTTCAAAAGTTTGCACACTCATGATGATGCTGTGTCCACAGATTTCCAAAGTAAACTTTGGAGGCCACCTTTGTGTTTGCCCACAACCAGGTGGCTATAACAATGGACAAGTGAGTACTAAATGTCATGCATTTAGCTGCAGAGTTCTTTCTCCACTTCTTCACAACCCCATTCCCAGCTTCTTTTCAGGGACCATTCTCATAGAGATCCTCTGATAGGAGGTAGACTCTCTCCTCAAATGAGGAGCTATAGAGCAAGTGCCATTATGGCATCAAGGAGAAGCACGCTACTCAACTATTTCATAGTTTTCAAGGAAAAGGGAGGATGGAGATCCATTTTTGACCTACACCAGCTAAATATTTTTATTTGTAAATTAAAATTTTGCATGTTTATATTGACATCCATAATACTCTCATCTGGGGGAAAAACACGACTTGCAGCTCTTGATGTGAAAGACGCTGAACTTTTTGTGGATGTTCACCCGCCCACCAAAGGTTGATCAGTCTTCTGGCAAAGCAGACATACTACCAGTTCTGACTATCCCATTCCAACTGGCAGCACTTCATGAAGGTCTTACCTTTTTCACTGGGGACAACACAGATGAAATGCCTACAGTCTTCTGGTGCTTGAACGACAGGTTTCTAATCAATGGATTCCAGTTGGAAGATGAGTCGGCAGCTTTGTACTTGTTCCTGGCATCCTTCGCAACCCAAGAAAATGTGGAAAAGTCTACTCTGACTCCCATGTGGCTCATAAACCGCATAGAGGATGTCCGGATTCAACAGTGGCAGTGTCCTACTTTCCTGCAGACAAGTGCAGGCCATGAGTATTCTGATAAATCAAGTTCCAAGGGGGTAGCCAAGTATGCTTGGAAGCTCATGTGATGAATAAATCTGTTAGTTTTTCAAAATGCCACAAGACTCCTTGTTTTGTTCTGATAAATCAGGTTGCTCTCAAAGCTTGGATAATGGCTGGTGCTGTCTTTCTTGACTATGCCACATGGCTGCCTGTACTGTGTAAAGCCATCTCCATTGTCTGTAAGCTTGGTTGTAAATGTGTATACACCAGATATGCTGCCTTTCATGAAGAGAAGGTTTCTGTTTGCTGAGACGTGAAATTCAGCCTGAAGGTAACTTTTGAGTTGCACAGAAACCAGTCACCTTACCAATATCTTCCCTGAAGCCTCATGCCTTTAGCAAAGAGAGGAAACTTAATTCTCTCTATCAGACAAGGCTTTATGTTCTACCTGCAAAAAAAAAAAATAATTTTGAGATCAAAATTTGTTGTCATGGCAGAAGGAGCAGAGGGACAAGCAATATCTGCTGAGAGGTTCTAAATTGGCTTCTGACAGTATGTTCCTTTGTTATCAGTTGGCTTGCCCCCTTCCCTTGGACAGGGTAAGGGCCCATTCCACTATACACAAGAGACCTCTGTAGCAGCTCTTCAGGAACTGTCTATGCTGGACATTCGTACAGCAGCAACCTGAAACGCTACCTTCTTCTCAAATAAGCATTACACTATACAGGCAGCATCCTTGAACCTCCCCTGTCCCACCCCAGAATTTGTGTACTGCTTTCCAGCCACCCGCACATGAAATAAATTGAGGAGCCAAGCTTCAAGTCATAACTGGATTTATGTTAGAACAGGAACTGGAGATGTAAAATGACAACCTCTCTCTTTGTTGCTGAGCATGAGAAGATCCAGGACAGTGCTGTGGACCAACAGAGCATACCTGCAAGATGTTTCTGGTCTCAGGCATGTTGATGCACCTGCACCTACATATGGAATATGGACAAAAGCCACAAATCTAGTTACAAGTAACCACCATTTATGTACTCCCATGAAACTCTCCTGCTGTACTACAGCTCTTTCTGCTATTCCAGTCCTCTGGTGTCCTTGAGCAACATTTGCTAGTTCTCCTAAATAACTGGGCTTATTGCTACAACCTGATTCAGAAACTAAATGGATACAGCCACTTATGTCACTTGTGACCAAAATTGAATTTAGCCTATGTCTCTTGAATCAAAACGCTCATTATCTGAGTTGATGTGCCTCAGGCCAAACCCATTTAACTATCTGCCTTTGTATAACTTCATCTTGTAAACCGTGAAGCACCTTTCTTGTTTCTGGCATGGCAAGTTAATGTTTCTTCTGATGGAATTAGTTGCAAGAAACATGTTTCTCACACCACTGATGCCCCTGTACTACAAATTGTATCACAGAAGTGAGATCTTATCATCCCAAGGCACTTAAAATTTAGGCATTTCAGTAACCTGGAACAATTGATATACTCAGTTGGACAGATGGTAGGCCAAATGCAACTCACAGTCTGAAGCATTTTACCTTCATCCTCCTGTTCTATGTGCAGGTGTGGCCTACAGACTGTTGAGCCCAGCCTGCTATTATGCACATCTCTATTCAGATTGACAGTGCATGTAGCTTCTGTATTTTGAAGGGATAGTGTCAGTTACCAGTATAATAACCTTATATGTTACATTCAAGTAAAAAGTAATGATGGGGGGGAGGGCTCTGTTTTCTAATAGGGCATTTGATAGTGCTGTGTGTGTGGTCAGCTTCCCTGTGGTCTATTAACAAGAGACAGACCACTAACAGAAAAAAAATACCCTTAGTTCAGGGGTCAGCAATCCAAAAGATAAGAGCCATTTTTTAAAAATTCCTTCAATAACCAAGTGTGTTGAGAGCCACAATGGGTGTAGCCTCCTGGTGGAGGAAGCTGGGCCAGGATGTCTGTTGCAGGATCCCCTGATGGGGAGGGGGAGCCTGGAACCAGGAGCAGGCCCCCACAGGATCCCCAAGTGGCAGGGGGTGGACCTGGAATTTGGAGCCATAAAGTGGCAGCCAAAGAGCAGCATGCGGCTCTGGAGCCACAGGTTGCAGAGCCCTGCCTTAGTTAAACCTGCTCACAAGCAGGTTCATTCTAACACAGTGATCAGAAGCTGCTGAAACACTGATTTTTCTGTTTCCACCAGTACAGTTGAACAAGAGCCTTGACAGCCACAGGGATCTATTTCTAAAATTCCCTGATATAGTTAAGATCTCAGTTTCTAATGTAACAAGCAGAGGAGAATCTTTTCTTTAATATGATGAAGAAAGAAACAAAGCATTAAACCTAATTTCTTTGTGCTAGCAGGCAAGTCACCTTTAAATGTAACTGTAAGGCTTCCTACGACCCTCACAATTTGTCTCTAGTCTAGGAATTACACTTAAAATAGAACTGCAGGTCTCCAGTGTGGCTGCCTGGCAAATATGGCTGTACCAACCTTTTCACTTTGTTTTGAGTTGGGTGTGCTCCAGTCAGTACCCTTAAAATGAACAGCCACGCAGCATTTCCTGCAAGTGAGCAGAAACGAAACTTCCACTAGTTGGACTGGTAGGTGTGTGTGTGTGTGTTTTTTTGGTTGTTTTTTTTTTTTCCCCCTCTCCCCTCTGTGTAGCTGTCAAGGCTACAAACACTTTTCTTGGCTAGCTCCATCCCTGCTGCATAGAGTGAGTAATATTTTGGTTTTTGAGGAAAGTCCCAATTTTGTCAGGATCCTGGCAGATCATTCCCTCAACTCGTGCAAAGGGTGAGGGGAAGAGGGCAGTCTATCAAAGAAATCCTTGGGCGAAGGGAGAAATGAGATGCTGTGCCATTCAGTGGCAGGTTCCAGACTTCCGCTGTAAACCTGTATTAATTTTATATGTGCACTGGAGCTGGGGAGTGTGTAGAATAATTTCAGAACTTGTTCCCCAGTGAAACAATGACAGGCTGGGATAAAGCTTCACTTCTTGATCCAGGGCTTTCCTCTTTTTGACCCTCCCAGGGGACAAGAGCTGGATCCCAAGGGGTTAAAAGGAGCTGGTCTCTTTCATTCCCATCTTGCAGGAGGGGGGCACACTGCAAGTGTGCATCTTACAGTGAACACAGTGTGGTAAGCCAGTCACTACTGCTTCTCCTGACTTCTGTCAAATCCTAGCAATCCCTCTTCATAGGAGGCTTACTGCAGTTAGAACATGAGCTCACAGGCATCTTACCTGAGAGTGGGGTTGTGAAACATTTTAAGTAAGGCCATGTCTATACATGCAAACACCAACAGCTCAGCTGCGCCGAAATAACTTCACTGCTGGTCTATGCCAATGTGAAACAGTTCTCCTGCTAGCATAAAAAAGCCCTACCTCTACAAATGGCTGAAGCTGCATCAGCAGGAGAAGCTGTTCTATTAACATAAGCACTGTGCAAACAAGCACTTGTGTCAGTGCAGTTTATGTCCCTCAGGGAGAGGGAATATTCGCACTCCTCCCTGAGCAACAAGTTTTGCCAGCATAGACTGTAATTCCAAAGGGGTAGTAGCCATGTCAGTCTAATTCAGCAGAACAAACAAGGAGTCTGGTGGCACTTTTAAAGACTAACAAATGTGTTATTTATTGTTTTGTTAATCTTTAAAAATGCCACCAGGCTCCTTGTTTATAGGCTGTAGCATAGTCATAGCCTAAGACTCTTGTACAAAAAGCAAAGCACTTTGCTCTGCAGTAATGTAGCTCTGGCCTCCTCTTCACAAAGGAGCGTCTCACCTGTTTTTTTTTAGCTGTGGTGCAGCTGCGCTTGTGCACAACTTCCTCAAGTATATTAACTGTTAGTGGTTAGTACTCTATTTGATGCGTGTGTGGTTGGAAGATTTAAGCTTGAAGCAAACCTTTCCTGAGTCAAAATACAGACGAATGTTTCTTGCCTCTTGAAATACTACTTGTAACCATGCCTTGAGTTTAAGACAACAGATTTGTTTTGCACTGTAGCTCAAAGTCCTGGGCCAAAGATGCATAGCATAGGACACTTGATTGCCATGTTAAACTGTTAGATATCTGTGGATGCTACTGTGGCAAACAAAAACACACAAACAAACAAAAAGCTAGAAAATACAACTGTGGCTATCAAGCCTGATCTGTATAAACACCGGCTCTAGGAGCACATCTGTTCTTAAGCCCATAATTTCTGTTGTTTGCTATAGCAGTCTCTTTAGAAAGATCCCAACCTCAAGATTTCAGGTGATCAAGAATACAGGGAAGATATTGGGAATTTAGACTTTTGGTCTTGTCCTAAAAATATTACTAGCTCTATTGTTTAACAACAAAAGCAGAACTGCTACCCGTGTTCCCAATGGGACTCATTATAGTAAGTGCTATTTGCAGTAGCTGGTATGCAAAATATGGCTCTTAAACTGTGAAATTGAAGTGATTCAATATGGAATCTTCATTTATAACTTCCAGTGTTGAGGTCCTATAATGGCCATGATGTTTGTGCTCAGCTATCTATGTAATATAAATAGACTTCCCAAAGTCTTAATTTGTCCTAAAATGGCTGTAGAAGGGTAGCCATGTCAGTCTAGTTCAGCAAAACAAACGAGTCTGGTGACACTTTTAAAAACTAACAAATTTATTTAATGCATGAGCTTTCGTGGGAGAAATTCCCAGTTCATCACATGCTTGAAGATGGGGAACTTACAGAATGGGAGGAAAGTAAACGCAGGGAAGGGTAGGTTCCCCATCTTGAAGTATCTGATGAAGTGGGATTTTCTCCCACAAAAGCTCATGCATTAAATAAATGTTAAGTCTTTTAAAAGTACCATAAGACTTCTTGTTTGTATTTTATAAGATACCGAGGAATACTGTTTTCATGTTTGCAGTGATTCTTGAAATGTGACTTGAGACCAACTGTAAGTTTTATTGGACTTAAACACTTAACCATTCTACAAACTATGCAAAGAAATTTGAAAACAAATTGTTACAGTTATTTGCATGTTGTCAATCAAATGTCTTGTTGACTGCACCCCTATTGTTTAAGGTGTGTAGGTTTTTGTGAAAGCCAGGCTGTTAATGTGGTGTTATTAATGGGTAAATTTCTGTTTGCTGGATGGTAGATATCTTCCAAATCCCTGATTGATTTATAAGATGCTGTTAGGTCAAACTTTTAAATTAATTGGAAGTTAAGGTAGTCAAAATAATCCACTCTTAAACGACGCTCTTGTTGCATCAGTTTATCTAAAATGGTTTAAGACATGCACCTTAAGCTGAATCAGTGCAACTTTCCCATGTTGTGGCTATGTCCTTAAGATATTCCTTGTCCCGAAGAGCAGTGTCTTAATAGACAAGACCAAAGAAGGACAAGGTGGGAGGGGGGGAAAAAAACTACAGTGAAGATTGGCAAGTTTATTGTGACTCCTTAAAATGATCTGATTTTTGTGTTTATGGTACGGCTTTCCAACAGATTTGTGGGGCCCAGGGAGAGTGGAGCTGGCAGCAGTGAGATAGTGAGGAGTGAGGTAGGAGGCCAGGTCAAGTCAAATGGCAAATTGAATCCAGGATCTAGACTGCTAGTTGTTCTGATTATCACCAGTTGTCCAGAGGTGATGGGGTCTCCTGCTGGGGGATTCGTGGCTCATGGGGTTTGTCCTGCCCATGCACATCTCCGCTTCTTACTCCCTCATTTCCCAGCTCACTTGGCTGGGATGAAGTGTCTAGGGCAGTGATTCCAAACCTTTTTGGGTTGAGTGCTGCAGATAGTGGCGGCCCTTCAGGACTGTGAAAAATGCTATCTGCCAGCAGGCCCCCCCACCGCTGCAGCCAGATGGAATTTCCCTGGCTGCAGCGGGGAAACACACAAGTCCTGTAGCCCTTTGCACACCACCTGGGTCTCTAGGCAATGGCTTCCTTCTGCAACCAGGGAGATGGAAGATCAGTGCTTCCCTTCCTTTAGCTCCTGAAGGGACCTCAGTGCCTGTGGACCTAAACCAAGTGCTTTTCTCTGCTCCCTGCTGCAGCCAAGTGGAGTGGAATGCTGATCTCCCATCCTCTTGGCTATAGCAAGGAGCCTGTACCAGTCTTTTAGCACTGCGAACACCATCTGGTTGGGTCCTTAGGCAGCGGCTCTCTTCTGGAGCCAGCAGGAGGGGAGTTGTGGGCCGCAGGTTGGGAACAACTGGGCTGAAGTGCACTCAGCTCCCTGTTTCAGATCTGAACTGGTGGAGAGAATGTGTGAAAGAGCCTCAACCTGTCTCGCCTATGCTGCTGTCTTTGCTCCAGCTGCTATAAACCTGCTTGTAAAGCATGCCTCGACAAATCATGGGAGCCAGATCACAATGGTGGCAGCACCCAGGATTTGACCTTTGGAGCCAGAAAAGAAAGAAAAAAAAGAAAAAGTTGGTGGCATTTCTCCCTCTTCTTTTTTGTCAGCGTGTGGTGTTTAGCACATCACCTTGCTGCCAGTATGTTGCAGTGGTTTTTTGGTGGCATGGGGCCACTTCCCTGCTGTGTACCTTGTGGGTCCTAAGTTTGGGGCTGGCCCCTAGGTGTGCAGTAGATTTGTCGAGGCCTGTTATAGAGCTCTGTGATCTTTGAATGAAAGGCGTTATGCAAGTGTCACAGCATCACTTCTTGCTCCTATTACTCCATCTCCTTGTCTCTGAGCTAGTTACCATTTATTTATATGACACCTAAGTGTTCATGACCCTTCACTGTAAAATAAACATCCCCAGCTGTAGGAGCGTGCTTTCTATGGTCTTCTCTGCACCAGTGCCCATAATTTACCTGTCTGGTGGTGAGTTATGGGTTCCTTTTTGCAAGACTAAATGAAAGCCCAGTGCTGAGTGGCTTTTAGAACTGCTGCTTCTCCATTGTTCTGAAGATTAAGTGCTTCAGAGAGAAGTGTCTAGGATATATATCTGGAAAAGCTACCTGACTGCTGTCGTATTATCCTAGTGTGATCAGTATGTATACAGGGGTTCTTATACTGGGGTGCCTGCACCCTCTGGGGTGTAGGAAGGGAGTTCAAGGGGTGCAGAAGTAATGTATAATTTAACCATCAAATTTGTAGTAATGTTTTTGATTTTTACATATTATACAATTAGCAATCCATTAAACAACCTAAAAGCACGATTAAAAAATAACCCCTACCTTGTAAGTTGAGGTGTGATTAACACTTGGCCAGTGAAGAATCCAATCCTGTCATCTGGCCTAAGGTGTGGGAACCTATAAGCAGTGGGGTGGGAGAGACAAATACAGAGTTAAGATTGCATGCTTTCTGGTGGTGAGGGCAGAAGTTGCTTAATTAGTTGCTCTTACTGTTGTGTGGCCTGTATCCAGGGAGCTGACCACAAGAGCACATGATTGTCCCTGAGCAAAAGGAACTGGGGAATAAATGTGTGCACCAGCAGTAGATATTCCAGAATAAAAGAATAACATGTCATACTAACCTAACTGTTCCTCCTTCCTGGGAGGGTGGCTTGCTCACTCCCAGTTTAATACATGTCAAGCTATTTGAGGTCCCCCTGAAATAACAAGCTAGATTTTTATAAAGCTGGAATGCATTATTCCAGCGAGCCATTTAAATGGGGGTTATTGTGACGGTTGGAAAAGGAAGTCATCTGCCTGCTGGGTGCTATCTACAGCTGTTCTCTTTCTCCTCCACCTTCGTTCTCTCAACAGCGTGGCACAATGAGGCGGCGCTATGAAGATGATGGCATCTCAGATGATGAAATTGAAGGAAAGAGGACGTTTGACCTGGAGGAGAAACTCTCCACAAACAAATTCAATGCCAACTTCGTCATCTTTATGGAAGGCAAAGGTCTGTGCCCCCTTCTGCTGGGCTGTTTGGCCCACAACCACACACTATTTCAATGTTCCTGAAGGAAAAATACTGGAAAAATTGACCGTGTGAGCAGACTTTCTGGTCTGTGTCCCCTCCACAGTCCTCACTCCTGGGGGAGAACAACTTCCTTGTACTTCAGGGCATCTCTGTAGTCACTGGATGTTCTTACCTACCCAGAACTCAAGGCTTAGTTTAGGGGACCAGACTCATAGCTGAGTTCTTTAGCCACCTGATTGCTTGGTAAGACAACTATTTAGTAGCTAAATCCCTGACTGAAATCTAGAGGTTTGCTTCTGTTTTTGTTTCCTTCCCAGTCCCCTTGAACAGCAAGGCTTTGTTTCGCCCTTGCTGTGTTTTTGATTTTCTCCACTCTGCTGCTCTGTTTTTCTAGCACACAGAGCAAAGTAAATAGGGTTTTTCAGCTGCACATGCCCAAAAAGCCCCACTGTAGCCCACTGATAAAAGGCTTGGAGCTTGAGTGGAACATACTGAGTGAAGTGTCTGCTCTGGCCATTGACACCCGCAGCTGAGAGTTCAGTCCTAGGAAATGGCATTTGAAGCTGCTTCCTAGAAGAACTCCGCCTGAAAAATACTGAGTGAGCTTGTAGACAGGTTCCTAATTTTGAATACCCAGGTGGGGAGGGATAAGGAGAAAGTTAAAGCAGTGGTTCTCAACCTGTGGCCCAAAAAGGGCCTACAGGATTTTCAAAATGGCTCACAGCATCCCTTTTGCTGGCTACAGAGCAGAACCAGTGCTTAAGAATCCAGGCAGTGTGTTTCCATGAGGCTACAAGACCAGTGCAAACAGACAAGAGGTCAGCAAGGAAACTTGCTCAACTCTTTGGAGCAGTGGTTCCCAAGCTTTTCTCTGCCATGGCACACCTTGATACCTTCAAGTTTTTCATGGCACACCACCATTAAAAAACACATGAATATTCAAATTAACTTAAATTACTTATGAATATTCGTGATCCATGGTACAGTATTTTGGAAATGCAGCTACGTAGGGTAGTGGAGGTAGCAGAGCAGGGCTAGCAAAACAGGAGGTGAGGAGTCGTGTGCAGTGGCAGGAGTGAGCATGGGGGGCAGGGCAGGGGGTGGCAAAAGAGGACAAGGGCAGCCATGTGGGGAGCAGCACAAGGGTAGCAAGAGAGGAGAGGGGAAGGGAGAACAAGAGTGGCTTTGTGGGGGGCAGGGGGAACCTGGGGAATGGGAAGGTAGGGCAGGGGAGCACAGTGCAGCACCCACTTCCCCCTTCTCCACAGTGGCTCCCTGCCACCCAGGGCAAATCCTCACTCCACTGCTGCTCCCTCCCACCCCAGTGGGTCCTGTCCTCTCCTCCCCCAGCCTGCTGCTGCCTCTGATGGACACTCCCATCACTGCAGGGTCAGAACTAGGCCTCCACCCCCAGCTACACACCTTGAACCAAACAGCCACCCAACCACTCCAGCTACATACCCTCTGCTAGACATCCACTCCCACCCACCTCTGCTACACAAACACACCTACCCCACACAACCCCCAGCAGACCCCCCCCCCTTCCCCTCCCAAGCCCTTACCTGGGCTGTTTGCAGGCTGGCTGACAGGAGCAACTCTGCCCTGCAGGTGGTGGGGGGTGCGTGTGATGCATATGCTCCTGGCCTCAGCCTCGAGGCCTCAGGCAGCAATCTGCTTAAGGTTGAGCCACCGGAACTCTGCATTCAGGCTGCTCCTGCTGTTTTTAGGGGAACCCCTGGAACTCCTCATTCAGGTGCCTTCCTCTAGTTTTAGGCAGGGGGGCAGAGCACTGCCCGTCTAAAAATAGGGGCCCCCGGAACTGTTCCGGTGTCTTCCCCCTTACTTTTACCCCTCCCTTTTCCCAGCTCTGCACAGCCCACTTGGCTGAGCTGAGCAGGGAGGGAACTTTAATCCCAGCTGTTGGGGATGCGTGTGGCACACTGGTCGGGAACCACTGCTTTGGGGTGAGGGTGCTCAGTAGCCCAGGCTGGTGGTCCTTCAGAGTTGTAAAAATGATACCTGTGGCCCTCAAGTCAAAAACAGTTGGGAGCCACTGAGTTAAAGGGCCAGATATAAGCCTGCATGCAACATCTGTGATCATACAACAGATGCGAACTAGGCTCCAGATCAGTGGTACTCTTCTCTCCCATCCACCCCCTCACCCACATATAGGAGCACACGCACACACTACCTGTACGGCCCTGAGGGTGTCACATGGGCCGCAGCGGAATGCCAGTTGTGCCACAAGTGGCCCGTGGATTAAGAATCGCTACTTTTGATGTGGAGGCCTCAGTAAGGAAGAAATCCAACTGTTTTCTTTAAAGCCTCCTTTGCTTGACTGGGTTTGTTTTGAGAGAGCCTACTAGTGAAAATTGTTTCCATGCTTGCCTGACTCAGCTGTAGGAACCCACGTGGCCTGCCTTGGTGGTTCTTGGCTGGTTTGTACTTATGGAAGGATGTCTACTGCTGACTAGGACTGTGCTTGAAGATAAAATTTGGGGGGAGTGGGGGCAGAGTGTGTGTGACCAAGCCGGTGGTTCTTTCCATTTCTCACTCTCTCTGCTCCTTCTCTTCTTTCACCCTATGACAGACTTCAATGTTGAGTACATCCAGCGAGGTGGCCTGAGAGATCCTCTGATTTTCAAGAACTCAGATGGGCTTGGAATAAAGTAAGTGTTGAGGATAGGGAAGGATGGTTGACTCTAACCCAGTGGTTTTCAAACTTTTTCCCCCTCAAGACCCAGTTGGGGGGGGGGGGGGACCTTTATGCCCACAACCCAGCGGTTACGTCTTTCAGCATTGCATTGCATTGTTTTGGCAGTGGCAACAAAGGGTGCCATGACCCAGTGCCTGAGCGTCTGCAACCCACTACTGGGTCTTGGCCCTAAGTTTGAAAACCACTGCTCTAACCTATCTGACCACATTAAAGAACTAACCTAGTAGTCTGACGGGGCCTTTTCACCTGAGAGTGGTCTCTCCAGATGTTCCCCCAAGAGTACCCTGTTCGGACTCTAGCCCCGCTGCTCCCCCCATCTGTCCGTGGGAAAGCAGATGCTGATAGCTGCACTGGTGCTGTTTAACTTATTTTTCCTATGCCTTTGATATGTGCTGATTCTAACTGGTCTTCCATCTTGGTCGTCTTTATGTTACTGTACAACCTAGGAGCCCCAGTCGTGAATCAGACTGTGTGCTGGAGCAACACAGAACAAAATGACAGTTGCTTGGTTTATGAGCCTTGTCTGAGAGTATGAACTGGGGAGAGAGTTATAAGAATGGGATAATGAGTGGATTGTAGGTACTCTGCCTGCATGAATTCCTAAAGGCAGAGGCCAGTCAATCAGTTGGCACTATTCAAAGTATGATCAAGAGTACACTGAAAGTCTTGTTGGGCTTGGATCTCCCTTGGTGGGACTCAGATGCCCTGCTCTGAGCTCTGGTAGGTTCCTTGGTTATAGTTTTTTATTGCCTAGGATGGAGCGAATTAATCAATATACTCCCAAGTGCTGTGCTTTCATGGTGCTGAGTCAGATGTCACTAACAATTGTGCAGATCTGCTTAACGTGCTCATCCCTCTTTACATAGTTTGGTCAACTAACACTGCTGGCCTTCCAATTAATCTCTTTGTGATGAATGTGGCATTTCACCCTGCACTCTGCAAATCTAGGCCTTGTCTGCACAGTTTTTAGTGCTGGCATGCTAGTTAGGGATTGATTTGTTTGTGTCTGTTATAGCTGTGGATAAATTGGGGACAAGCTATGTTGGTTAAAATGGTTTGTACTGGTATAATGTCCACTCTAGTGGTGGTGTGTACCACTTTAACTGGGTCAGTGTAGTTAAAACACCAATATCTGTGTGAGCTACTGCTCCGTGCGTTACTCGGTTCACACTTTGAAAGGTTTTCTTTTACCATGAGCTAGAGACTTGGGCCCTGCATGCAGTGGAGATGTTTGATAGTGTAGCTGCACCAGTACAAACTCTCAGGGTAGATGTGCTGCCTCAGTGAGATGTGGCTTGTTCTGGTGTAGCTGTACATGGCCATTACTTGAACTTTTTACAGGGGAAGCCGAGGCTTATTTTATGCTAAAATTTAGTGTGACCTAGTTACATTGCTCAGTTGTGTGAAAGAAAATCACACTCTTGAACACTAGTTAAACCACTCTAACCTAGCAGAAGTCTTCTGTTGAACAAGTGACAGTCTCATGGAGAGATGGATTGCGTACATCACCAGGAGAACCCCAGGAGTTGCTGTAGGAAGCGGCTGTGCTGTAGTGGTATAGGTCCAGCTGTATTTTTGTTCTGTCTGTATTACAGACATCCCCGTGGTTTGCAGGCACAGGCAGCCTTTTCCTAGAGCTGCTATACACAATGTATGTGCTCACAGGTCAAGACCTGGTGACAGTTTATCCCATTCCTAAACCACCTCTATTCCCCTCACCATGGATTGTGCTGAACATTTGCCTGTTGAGAAGTGAGTGTATTTAATATTTTGCAGGAGAATCTGCATCCATTGGATTGTGTGCTGCTGTTACTGCTTTCTTGGCTTCTCTGAGTAGTA
Organism: Podocnemis expansa; assembly: GCA_007922195.1. Taxonomy (NCBI): domain Eukaryota; kingdom Metazoa; phylum Chordata; order Testudines; family Podocnemididae; genus Podocnemis; species Podocnemis expansa. The sequence continues at coordinate 1,080,678 of ML682172.1, forward strand.
GAGGGAAAAGCATGTAGTGTTCTGCAAGGGAAAGGAAGGGAAATGTGTTGAGATGGAGCCTCTGAGATGGCTGTACAGAAGCCAGGTGCTGCAGGAGGGAAGGAGGCTGGTGGGGGGAGCCCCTACATTGTTTTAATAAATGTCTTATCTTGCAGGATGCCAGATCCTGACTTCAGCGTGAATGATGTGCGACTGTATGTCGGTAAGTGTCTCCTTTGCTGCTTTGCAGCATGGCATTACCTGGTCATGGGGACCTTCGGAAGAGAAATGGGGGCAGTGGGAGTAGATCGGGCTGCATCCCTAGTTCCATGAGCTTAGAACAGTCTTTATGGCTCCCTCAGTCTGTGGCTAGCTTGGCATAATCATCCCTTCCCAGTCCAAAGAATCAAGGATTTTTGTTGCACGAGAAGGAATCAGGTCTATGACTCATTCAGGTGATGGACTGGCCTTGCACACAGATGGATGAGACTAGCTAATTTTCCCTCAGCAGAGGCCTGTCACCTTGTCCTGGCTTTTCAATCCTTAATGGCCCCTGGCACCCAGCAGTGATGTCTGTTTTGCTCTGGTAGGGAGCCGGCGGATGGTGGATGTCATGGATGTGAACACTCAGAGGGACATTGAGATGTCCATGGCACAGTGGGCACGCTACTATGAGACCCCAGAGGAGGAGCGGGAAAAACTGTATAATGTTATCAGCCTGGAGTTCAGCCACACGAGGCTGGAGAACCTCGTCCAGAGACCTGCTACGGTCAGTAAAGCTGTCTTCCCTGTTCCCTTTCCATTCATTTCAGTAAGGATAGAGCATTGAGGCTGGTGCCTCAGAGAGCCACTGCTGCTGCATTAGCCCCAAAGAGTAGCTGGAGCTCTATGTGAGCTTGGGAGCCCCATGCCATAGTAGATGTTAGTGAATTGGAGAGAAGAGCGGAAAGGATTGGCTAGCCTGGCCTATGAGCCTCTCCTCTCTGCTGTTAGAAGAGTCTGTCATGATCATGTCTAAATCCTCAAGGCAGTCATGGAGGCAGAATTATTTGTAGTTAGAAGCAGGTGTGGGGCAAAGCTACATTGAGGAGTTGGTAGCCTGCAGGTGAGAGAAATGTAAGCAGATCCTAATGAGCAGGATTGACTAGACTGCTTTTGCTGGAAGGGGTTCAGGAGTAGATTCAGGGCAGAGTGCATCCAAATCTGAATAAAAGACACATTTAGGTTAATCCAAGGACGGGATGGACTGGTCTTCAACTCCCAGCCTCACCCTGTTAATCTGGTTCCACTGCCTGACAAAACCATGGCTGTCTTCCAACCAATGTCTGCTTCCATGTTCAGCTGTGTGCACTGAACTGTTCTGAAGTCTGGTATGTAGAACCCCTTCCTGGGTCTTGGGGGAAGCCTGTGTCTCATGTTTAGTGAAAGCACAGGCAGCCAAATGGGAGGTTGTTTTATAGTACCACAGAGTTATAAACACCATGTGAGTGGAGGTGGTTTGACTCTACAAAACATTGATTTCTTCAGAAGCTCACAGCTAAATGTTGATTTAATACAGCTTTGGACTTTACTATGTAGAAAAAAGTGGCTTTAAACATTTTAATTTAAACAAAAGTTTCCTTACCTTGTCAAATCTTTTTAAAACTTTTCCTTTATTTTTAGTAGTTTACATTTAACACTGTACTGTACTATATAATTTTTTGCTTTTTTTGCTCTTTGCTGCTGCCTGATTGTATACCTCTGGTTTTGAAAGCTGACTGGTTGGTTTGTAACTCTGATGTTCTTCTATATCAGCAAAGATCTTCCTAAACTCTGCATGAGGCCTTCCTGGTTTCTCTTGTCCACTGTAAAGGAGGCTGGAGTTGCTGGAGGAAATCAAGAATTTTTTTTAAGTAATATTTCTGTTGAATGAAATAATAAAATATCCCAGCCAGGGAAGCATCCCCTGTGTTCAGATTATTTATACTGTCCTTAAACCTTCCACGTGCAGCAGAACCTTGTGTTACCAATGCACCTTGCTGTGTAGAAGCTAGGGTGAGCAGGATGGAAAGCTGGAGGTTTGTGCAGCTTGGGTGGGGATGGGGTTGGTCCTGAGAAGACGTAGACCAGTGGTTCCCAACCTTTTCAGTAACATGGCACACTTCAATGAGACACACAATTCCACAGCACACGCACTTTTTTCAGATAAATTGATTGAACATAAACATCACATTTACTATGGCTACAGTCTTAGTGGAGAAGTTTGTAATATAGTGCATGCAACAAGCAAAGAAAGATCAAACGCATTAAAGCTCCAAATCTACTGGCAAAAAATACCCATCATGTCAATGTCGCCCTTTGGCCACCTGTGTTTGGAATCTAAAGACTACCTCACTTTTGATTTGATGATTAATTTTCACAAGTTTCACGAGTTATAATTTTGATTGGATGGCATATTGCTTAAAATGAAACAATGTTTTACATTGATTTTCATTACCTTAGTACCAAATTTCACAGCGCAGTGAGACAGTTCTCATGGCACACCAGTGAAAACCATTGATGTAGAAGGTAGTTGGAAATGTGAGAGAAGCGTGCAGCCAGGATATCTGTTAGTACTGAATGTTAACAACTAAATTAACTCTTTAAACTTAAGGGCAGAGTCCCATTTGAGATAAACGGGGAGCAGTTCACACCTTGTCTGTTATTTCAGGCTCTCTGTTGGCTCTGATGCTGCTGTGTTATGTACTCTTCATTCATGTTTGGAAGGGTGCCTGGGCAGCCAGAATGATCACAAGTGTTTGTTTAAATAAGTTAAATTTCAGAGCACTGTTCTTTGACAAGGATGATCCGCACACTGGATTCTGCAGAGCTGTGGAATGCATGGCACCCTGCGTTCCAGGCCCAAGCCTGAAGTGTCTGTGCTGCCAGACAGTCTAGGACAGGGGTTTCAAACTCAAATCTCCATGAGGGGCGCATGAGGACTAGTACCTTAGCCCAAGGGCTGGGCCACTGAAACCTTTTCATACAACAATACTGCAAATATCAGGAAAAATAGTGTAGTTGTGGGCCACAGGAAATAGCTTTAGGGGCCACATGTAGCCCACAGGCTGTGTTTTTGAGACCCCTGGTCTAGGAACTGTGACACCTGGTCATCTTCATGGTTGGGATCATGCCTGGGATGCAGTCTCACTCCAGTCACAGATATAATACTAATGGAGAAGGAATGCTGTTTGTTACCTTGCCACTGGAGGTGTCAGATCGGCCAAAGGGCTTCCTAAAAATACTGAAGCTTCTCTGACCCACTTGGGGAAGAGAGCCAGGGTTGTTCTTACTAAAGCTTGGGCCTGATTCCTATCTTTTTGCAGGTGGATTTGATTGACTGGGTTGACAACATGTGGCCAAGACACCTGAAGGAGAGTCAGACGGAATCTACTAATGCTATTCTGGAGATGCAGTATCCCAAGGTGCAGAAGTAAGTTGCCTTGTGAAGCAGGTATACCCAGCACCGCCTCCTCTGATGGCTCTAGGGGTCAGGTAGTCACTGAAGGAAAACTGACTACGGCAGGCAGTCTGCTGTTGAGGGGAGAGGGCGTGTATGTGTGCCTCTTTACCTGCACCCAGGTACTGCTTGCAAATAACATTAAAACAGCAGAGTTTCTGGGCGTTTCCACAAGTTCTTCTGTCCCAGCTGCACTTGGTAGTCTTGCATGGCTTGTCATTCTAATACAGCATGTGGAATTGGATGACTTGCCAAATATTTGCTAACCTGCTGCAGACAACAGAGAGTAGGTTCATGACAGGCTTGAAGGACCTTTTGGAGTCCCAGAGCTTTCAGGAAGGTGAAGGAAAAGGAACAGTTTCCCTCTCCATGAGCTAAAGCTTCTCATGTCGATGTTCATTCTTGAAGTAAATGAACTCTCCAGTTGTTGTCAGTCTGTTTTCTCTGAAGTATTTAACCTAAAGTGCTGCTAAGTCTGCATTTCCTTGGAGCCTAGCACTGAGTACTTTTCCCTGCACCCCCACTCCCGCCATCTTGACCCCCACAGATCTTTGACTATGCTGCAGCTGTTGGGGTTTCTCAAGTGGCCGTTTTAAAACAGGTATGTCACTCATCTTCGTCCTGCTCATCTGTCCTCCCTGTCTCCTGCTAGGTACTGTCTGATGAGCGTTAAGGGCTGCTACACAGATTTCCATGTGGACTTTGGCGGCACCTCCGTATGGTATCACATCCACCGAGGGGGAAAGGTATGAGGGCAGCCCCTGTGCGGACTGCTACTAATGATGCTTTGTGAGTTTTAGAAAGTACCACAGGTAAAACTAAACTTCCAGAGCCATGTGCTTCAGGAAAGATCCAACCTCTAAACTGGGATGTGGTTCCATGGGATTCCATGATGGGTGGGACATAAATGTCAACGCTCTGGGACCAATAGTAGAGACTGTTTGGGGTTTCTAAAGACTAACTGGAGCTCTTTCAAAGAGCACAATTGTCTATGGATCTTAAGTTCTTGAAAGGTAGTACCCTTGAAGCAACACATGGATTAATAGAATAAGGATCAGAGCTCAAGATGAGTGCTTATGAGTTTAAATATGAAATGAAACCCTTGAGTCTAGTGTCCAACTCAGCTTCTTGGCTTTAGGTCATTTCTTGTGACCGAGTCCTGTCGGACTTCCTCAAGACTTGGAGACAAACTTTTCTGGTCCATCACTAATGGATTAGCATTAAGGCTCTCAACTTTGTATAATAACTTCTGGTGATTTACAGTTAAGGTGTGGAAGGTCTTTGAGAGCCCAGTGTGACTTTATTTTTTTTCTTTTTTCCACTGCTCTAGACTTTTTCTGTGCAGTTCATGCATTTGCTCACAGCCTTCATTGCGATTGTATTAATGTCTATTAATACCATAGGGATTTGTAACACTTAAAGATACAAGATAGAAAGTTATTTAAAATAGCAACTATCCAAGCAGAATCTTTAAGGTGTATTATAGAGCAGTGGTTCCCAACCTTTTGCAGGATGGGGACTCCTTTTGTACTTGAAACTGCAGTCAGGATCCGGCCTATGTGGCCAAAAATCCAGCCTGTGTGGCCAGAATCCAGGCAGGGAGTGGGAACTGCTGCAGCCATGGCCCCATCCCCTTCCCTGTGCCTGCAAGTGGGACTGCTACAGCCATGCCCTGCAGGGGAGCAAAGCCGAGTGCAGCCAGCAAGCAGTGGCAGTAGGTAGTCCTCTGCACCCTGCTTCCCCCCTGCCAGTATTCAGCCCCAGCAGGGAGCATTGGGGCTGCAGCTGGGTTTCAGCGCAGGCAGGGAGCAGCACCATGGACCCCCGGAACGTGTCCGCAGACCCCTGGTCAGGAACCACTGTTAGAGCATAAATTTCAATGTGTAAAGTTTCATATGCATAAACTCAATGTTGAAAAGCCTTCCTGTACTATTGACACCTGGGGGGCTTATCAGCATCTCATGGATTCCTGCGCAGAAAACTGCTCTGAATAAACCAGTTTTTCTTCCCTGTACACAGATAATTTATCTATATTTAATCACAAAGGATTGGTTCCTTGGTAAAATGCACAGAAAAGCCCACAGAGCTCTGATCTCAACCCCAACCCCCATTTGGTACGGGAATTGTAGGTCTGGAACCCCAAACTTAAAATCAGCCACACCTGAAAGGGAGCTGGGTCCTGCTGCTCATGCAGGCTCTTGCATAACATGTTGCAACAAGCCTTTGGCTCCTTATGGCTTCCTAGCTTGATAGATCTCTCCACCTACTCATCTTGCATAGAAAGTATCTAAACACTGTTTTGTCCTGAAACTACTTTATCATTCACTTGATTTCAGGCCTGATCTTAATGCTTCATGTGTGTTAGTTTCTTGAACTGAACCTTAGAGCATTCATGTAGGAATTATCATACTTGGGTAGGACCAAGGTCCACCTGATCCAGGGCCCTATCTGACTTGTGTTAAGGACCAGTTAAAATTACATCTTGCCGTGTCTACCCTAGGATGTAAAACGTGGAATCATAGATGTGTAAGGGCTGGAAAGGACTTCACTTGGTCACCTAATCCAATTGCCTGCACTCAAATCAGGACTAAACAGTGACTAGACCATGCTAGACAATTTTTTCTAACCTGTTTTTAAAGACCTGCAATGACAGAGATTCCACAACCGCTCTAAGCAACTTGTTCCAGTATTTAACTAACAGGACAGGAAGTTTTTTCTGAAGTCCAACCTATACTTCCCGTTACTGTAATTTAAACCCATTCCCAGAAGTTAATGACGACAACTTTTCATCTACCTCTTTGTAACAATCTTTTATGTACGCGAAAGGTATCGTGCCCCCTCAGCCTTCTCTTTTCACTCATCAAACCCAGTCTTTTTAAGCTTTATACAGAGGTCATGTTTTCTAGAGCTCTTAATTATTTTTGTTGCTCTTCTCTGGACTTTCTCCAATTTGTCCACATTTTTTCTGAAACATGACACCTAGAACTGAGCATAATACTCCAGTACCAATCAAACTGCTTCTCATGTCTTGTTTACATGACTCCTACAAGAATGAAGTTTGCTTCCCCCCCCCCCCATTCAGGGGTGCATGTTAGTTTTAATAACACATTTTTTTTTTCCCCTCAGTGTAGGCTGGGCTTCAGCATTTCTGACTCACAAATTTGCTCTAGGGAAGTTTAAATCATGCAAAACTCTGTTGACAATATTTTGGATTGAGACAGGCAGGTCTAAGCTATAGTTTTTGCCAGTGTACCCATTGCAGTTTGGGTTGTGGCAGTAGGAATTATACCCCTAACTAGCATAACTACTCCAATAAAAGCCCAAAAGTAGATGCAGTTATACTGCCAGAGTTCTGCAAGTATAGCTTATTTCTCTTAGGAACTTCAGTATAACTTCTATGAGCAAAAAAGTCTTTTTTTTTTTTTTTTTTTTTTTTTGATGATATGAGCTGTTTGATCTGGGAGTTCTTAACTCGTTCTAGTGTAGTCATGGGTGTGAAAGACTGGTAATAGCTTCTTCTTGTGCAAACAGTATTTTTATTATGCACAACACTTAAGGAACATGGCATGTACAGGAGCAAGGAGTTCTAGCACCCAAGGCAGCTAAAGCATCTGTTGCCCAGCCAAAGGTGTGCAAGTCTCTCCTCTTTGCCTTTGGAAGTCCTAAAGTGTTCAGCTGTAACAGGCAACTTGCACTTTATTATAGGCACTCAAATATGAGTAATTTTTGTCCAGATTTCTTTAAAAAAAAAAAATCAGTTTCGAGAGTCCTTAAACAAAAAAAAATTTGTTTGTTTGAAAAGTAGCAGTCACAATGTTGTGGACAACAGGATCTGTTCAGTTATGAGGAGAACAAAAGCCATGCATGTGTAGGAACCCTGGTCCTAGTTTTAAATAGCTTGTGCTATCCCTCATCTGCTTGTTTTGTGGTGACTTCATACTTATGTTTCTATTTTTAAGAGTCAACACTGCAGAGTGAATGCTGCTTTTGAATAGAATGCTGGACTCCACTGTTTTTCATTCATGAATATGGTCTGTCTCACCTTAGTCTCTGAGCATCTTACAAAAACAGTAAACCATGCAACAAACTGCAAGACTTTCAGGAATCTGTGCTTTCCTCTTTTGTGCTTACCACCTATATGAATGAAATAAGCAACTCTTTAATTTCAGCCTGAACTACTCTCATTGTTTTGGGAGACTTGCAGTTGGAGCACTTTTTCAATGGAATGGGTATTAAGTTGGGTCCAGGAGATGGTGAGATCTGTTGCTACCTTGTGGAGGGTATGGCTAACTACTCTTGGCATACTGTAAAGGGCTGCAAAAAGTTAATAGGAGATAACCTTGCCAGCACTTTTTATTACTAATAGGCATTTTCTGTAGTAGAATTGCACTTCATAAGCCATTGCTATACATCTTCTATGTTTGTCCAATGTTTCCAGTGCATTTTGTATGCCTTGTCACTTTGATTCCCTTGTATGAGGATAAAGTCCTGAATGTCCATATACTCTGGATACTTACAGTCCTCAGCCGCATCCATCCTTCTGTCACGATGTCTTTCTTATTAGTTGCCGGCCATCTCTAGCAATATACCTACTAATGGTTCTGTTAGAACCATTCTAGGTATGGGATCTTCCTGTGGGTGGAAAGTGTTAGATGTTTTGGTGCTTGAAATGAATAAGAAGGCGGGGGGGGGGTGATTTCCACAACTGCTAAAGGAAACTCTACCCGTTGAATCTTGCAGATCTTCTGGCTGATCCCTCCAACGCCCCAGAACCTGGAGCTCTATGAGAATTGGCTGCTGTCAGGAAAACAGGGGGACATATTTCTTGGTGACAAAGTGTCAGAATGCCAACGAATTGAGCTCAGACAGGGCTACACATTCGTCATTCCTTCAGGTATAAGGGATATGGGAAGAACCCTAAAAGTAGTGCATTTTTCCTTATCTTTGAAAGGAACGTGATCTGTGCCAGGGAGGTGGTAAGTCTCTGAGACACTGGAAGTGGAGAAATCTCTAAAGGCCACACCAATAAAACTTGGACAATTCAGTACAGGGGAACTTCTTCCTTAACTTGCTGGGTAGCAAGCCACTGCAAGAGACAGAAAAACGACGCATCTCTGTTCCCTCTAGCATCTTTCTTAGAAATTCCCATAATGAATGACCAGGTTAACTAGGTAGTAAATCAAAATAACAAAACAAGGATCAGTAATTAAGAGGCAGAGGAGTAAAATAAATGAGGTGGACAAAGATGAGCTCTTCCAGATGGCAGGAACTGAAGAGAAGTGTTTGGGAAGAATTGGGGGGGTGCAAAATGGAAGCTAGTCGTGATAGAGAAAGCAAGGTAGGTAGGTGGGGGGCATATGGGCTGACCTGGCTTGTGAAATAAAAGGTTGGGGGTGTCAGCTACATGAGCTTGGGAAATGAGCAAGGCACAGTGCTTTATGCATGTGAAGTGGCGGCAGCAGCAGCAGCATCCTGCAGACGCAGGAATCAGGAGAGTTGGAAGCATCAAGATGGGAGTTCCAAGATTGATGGTCAGAGGTTCCTGAGACTTTGAGACCTAAGTATGTAGTGGCAGCAATGGTGCTGTAGCATGGAAGAGACTAGTAACACAAAATGTGGCAGAAAGGAGTTCATAGGCAAGAATGGTTTCAGGGGTAGGGACTGTGGAAGCATTTGGGAGCTCTGAGTAGATGAGAGAGTAAATGAGAAGTGGGTTTTGAAGTTGGCCCATCTGTCCAAGAGAAACCTTTCCGTCTCTGAGACATTCAGATAAAATGTGCTGAGACAGTACTTCAGACTGACTTGGTTAAGGCAGGCAGAGGGGAAACAAAGAGGTGTCAAGTCCTTTAATATATGAGTGAATATGAACCAACTAAGCAGTAAAGAAGGTGAAAATAATATGGTGAGAAAAGGCAGCTAAAGCAAACAGATGAGTTGATTCTTATGGAAATTTGTAGATCTGAATCCTAGTCTTCAGAATTCTTAATGATTTGGGTCTGGGATGTCTTGAAAATGACAGTCAACTGGGCTTTGTTGGCAAATGGGAGAAAGCTTGTTTTAGCAAGGCTGTGTATTTAGGGATCACTCCTTTGTCCCAAGTGCAAGGCATGCTCTCACCTGCCTTCACTAATAAAAGTACATCAATAAACACATACAACTTGCTCTTGGGACAGAAATGGAGAATACACATCAAGGTTTTGTCACCTAGAATCTAAAGAGAGGCAGAGGAGGGCTTTTGTTTCACTGAAACTGCTGAAATCTGTCAAGGGCATGGTTTGTCAGGTGGTCAGAGATGAGGAAAAATTACAAATAAGGTAGTAAGTGAAGTGTGTGTGTGTGTGTGTGTGTGTGTGTGTGTAAAGGAGAAAAGAGATGGGAGTCATCTGAAAGATAGCCAACGAAAAGAGGTGAATGGCAAGAAAGTATGGTGTTAGGGCCAAATGTTGCACAGGTGACTTTCCTAAGAGATTTGATGATAGAATCAGTGGGCCTGGAGGTAGTCATCTTCCTGAAATAGGGCTGCTTCAGCTTAGAAGGAAGTAAATCCTCTCTGCTGGCTGTGGAAAGGCATTAGTGAGGGGAGTGAGCTGTGAGAGTGAAAGTACTAATGGTAAGAAGGAATGAAAATTACACACATCATTAGAAGAGATGAGAGGATCAGGGTCAGACCATTCTTTAAAAGACATAGTTGCACAGAACATCTGTGCATTGTAGATCTGCTGGTGTGTCCCTCACCTCTGCTTTTTCTCAAGGCACTGACCTGTTTGACTTGGGTGATGGTTCTCAACTTGTTTGTCATTGTGTTATGGCCCTGAAGCTGTCACATGGGCCGCAGTTGTCTGCTGACTGGGCTGCAGGCTGAGAACCGCTAACTGAGGGTCTAACTGGCCTGTGTGCAAAATGGAGAATTGCTAACTTTCACTGGAGCAGATTAAAGGCAGGGATCAGGAAGACTGACTCCCTAGCCACACTGAGGGAACCCACGGCCAAAGTCGCATCATTCTTGAAGAATTCATGTGATCAGAAACACAGTAATTTCTAGTTGGATGAGGTGGACTGCAAGCTATTTCTTTGAGACCACAGGTGAAAAAGGTGCTGTGCAGGTACAGACAGGCTCTGCCCTGAGGAGTTTAATCTAACAATAACTGGTGGATGACGATGAGGAAGAAGTGGAAGAAGAAAGGAAGGTGCTGCTGGAACTATGGGTGGGAGTGACAGGTGATGAGAGCAGCTAAGACTGGGATGATGAGCCCCTGGCGCACACTATTAACCTTCCAGGGGTGGGGATCAACTAGCTGGAGTCACAGTTGGTGGGGGATTTTGGAATTAGTAAAGTGTGTGATGATGCCTCATACATGCCTTTTGGAGACAGAGCAGGACTATGAACTCTGTTTCTTTCTCTGACAGGTTGGATCCATGCTGTGTACACTCCCACTGACACTTTAGTTTTTGGGGGCAACTTCCTACACAGCTTCAACATCCCTATGCAGCTACGGATCTATAGCATTGAAGACCGCACACGGGTAAGGACCACTGAGAGGGTCTGAAGGCAACCTGTGAATGAGGGACTCTCCCTCAACGAAAGGGAAGGAATACAGGCTAACAGGCTTCCAAAAAGATGTCTCCAGCTTACTGTGTCTAAAATGGGAGGACTAGCTGGTTTGTGAGTGGGAGGGGGTGGGATATGGGAATATTAACTTCTGGGACACTGGTTTTAATCCTGCTCCAGGCTGGAGAGAGCCAGGGAAAGCATGGAATCAGGGACAGAGAATCTGAGTGGGGATCTTCAAGCCCTTCTTTGTTGGAAAAGGAAGATTGCACGTCACTGGGATTGCTCATGTCTGTTGCTTCTGCATTTTTATTTTCCTTCCTCTGCTGCTTTGGAGTCTTATACTAAGTTTTGACCAGGCAGAGAAGATTACTGAGGCCAAAGGCCTCTTGTGGCCTTAAGCCACAGTGCTTGGATCTGCAAGCTGACACACCTGCTCCATTTAACTGCTCTGAAGTGGGTTCAGGGCTTGCTAGGTGTAGCACAAAGCTGGAAAAGCACTACCCACTCTCCTTGGCAATAGTCTTCCCTTCTCTAAAGCATCCTTCAGAAAAATGCAGCTTATGTAAGGTTTTAGCTAGGGTTGAGTCGAAGTGCAGTATTCACAGCTAACAGATTGTGTTGTGTGCTTGGCCTGCTACTGTTCCTGTAGTAGCTGGAGGATTTGCTCAGGGGCAGATATAAGACAGATCCATGACCATAAACAAGAATAAAATGCAAATGGCCTAGGAGCACACTATGCTTGTTTTGCCTGTTGGCAGCTTCCTGCAATGAGACACTATCACTTTTTGTTGTTCCATGTACCTGCAATTCCTGCCTCCCAGAAAAGGCTTGTTCTGGGACCAGCATGGCTGTGCTGGGGATGCTGTCACTGTGCTTTCTTGTTGTATTGGGAGTATAACTGATCCCTTCCCTGAAGTCTCTTGCTTCTTTCATCCCTTGGCAGGTCCCAAATAAGTTTCGCTACCCCTTCTACTATGAGATGTGTTGGTATGTGCTGGAACGCTACGTTTACTGCATCACCAGCCGCTCCCACCTAACCAAGGACTTCCAAAAGGAATCACTCAGCATGGGTAAGAGCAGCTGGTTGGCCCGCAGCTCTTGTTTGTCAAACTGAGGCAGTTTGCTCTATTCCCTCATTGACAATACCGTGGGGGATTCAGCAGGTTCACTTCTCTAAATTTTATACTTCCTATCTTTCCTGTTAGCTGCATTTAAGGGAATCATGTTCAGTGCAAGGGGAAGAGGGCCAACAAGATGGAGGAGGCATGATTTTTTTTTTAATCAGTCAAAAACAGCAGGCTAGCCTGAAGATCTCTTGCCCTCATAAAGTACTAGACCACCTGTTTCTGCTCTGAAGTGCTACAGATAATTGCACGTTATCACTGTATATGTGCCCAGTAAAGTGGTGTGCAGCCTGGGGGAAGCTTCCTGCTGGCTGGCTGGAAGTCTGGGTCTCCCTGACTACTGAAGACCCTGGTGGCATCCAGCCCCAGCTCCCAGGCTGTCTGCATACCCCACGGAGCTGCTCTGCAGCCCACCAGGGGTCCCCGGTCCACAGGTTGGGAACCACTGTCCTAGAGCCTCTTGACACACTATATCAGGGGTGGCCAAACTTATGGAACTCAAGAGCCACGCGAGTTGATTATTAAACCTTTGGGAGCCATGCTGAGGCATATAGCCATATGCTTTTACCTTTACTAAGTTTTAAAATTCATTCCACACCTTCATTTTATTGTAAAAAGAGGACAAATATTGATCCTACTAATGTCAGATTCTAATATTACTTAAGGTTACCGTGAAAATTAGGCCTGTACAGTAAAACTTAGCTGCTGGTCCATGTAGAAGACTGCAGGCTAGTGGCGAGTTTTCTAAAATTCCAACCATGCCACGCTTCTCCCCACCATCCTGACCCCCTCTTGAACTCCTAGGCTGGGGCTGCTTTCCTAAATTGATTTGCTGATGTTCTTCCGGGAGCCACAATTTTTCATTCAAGAGCCACATGTGGCTTCTGAGCTCCAGTTTGGCCAGTCCTACTCTATATTAAGTTGCTGTGTCCATGGGCTTAATGCTGAGGGTTGCAGAGGCTTCTTGCAACACAGCTGGAGCCAGGAATCTCATGGATGATGTATGAGGCCTTGCTTCCAGAAGGGATCTGAAAATCATTTCCAGGGTACTTCTATCTTGGCTATAGCATTTTCCATGGCTTAAACATCTACCGAAAGAGTCCGAGCAAAGGTAAAGCCCTATAACTCCTCATTCCCTAGCAGATTTAAGAGATGTATTTTCTTTAGAAGCTTAAGGTGGATGATTGGATTGAAAGGCCTACTGCTCCCAGGCACCTGCTGTTCTACAGCACAGAAGAGCTCCAGGTCCATTTGATCAGTTTCTCAGAGCAGTGATTGTATGGTGAAATCATAAGGGGAGCAGAGATGTTAATGGGACAGCTGTAGGAACAGCAGTAGCTGCAACTTTTCTTCTGTCAGTAGCCTGGTGTGGGGAGGAAGGGGTGTGTTTTATGTGGCGCTTGTTTCAAATCAGGATGCAGTGCAACTGTTCTTCTGCCACTTCCTCACAGTGGCTGCCCTAGATCAGCCCTATTCATGTATCTATTCAGTACCTTGCTCTGTCCAACTGCTTGTTGTTTTCCTGGCTTTACATGCTGTTCTCGCTGGTGGTTGAGAGAAATTCATTCCTCTCCTTCAGTTGATTAGCCTCAAAACCTTCAATCCGCTGCAAGCAGTCTGCTTGGCAGACCTGCAGTTCTGTTCCTCTCACTGCTATCTTCTCTTTCCTCCCACTGCACTGACAGATATGGAGCTGAGCTGCTCGGAGCCAGGGAACGTGGATGAGGAGGAGGATGCGGCAGGGAAGGAGCCCAAGCGACCAGTCACCAGACGGTCAGTCCTTACGAGTCCTGTGGCTAATGGTGCCAACGTAGACTATGATGAACTAAGCAGAGGAAGCAAGAGCCTACCAGGCCTCAAGAGAACCCTGTCCATGGACTCTTCCTCTGACTCCAGCCGGGGCTCCCAAAACGGCCAGGCCTGGGATCCCCATGGCAGCAGTCCTGGCATGTACAGGAAGGTGCATCTGACCCAATTTGAACTGGAAGGTCTACGCTGCCTGGTTGACAAGCTAGAGTCGCTGCCTCTGCACAAGAAGTGTGTCCCCACGGGCATAGAGGATGAGGATGCCCTCATTGCTGATGTTAAGGTATGTAGGAGCTGAGGAATCCCATGTCCCGCTGCCTGCCTTTGTTAGTGTACAAAGCAAGGCGTGCCAGGAGGCATCTGGCTTGCTGAGAGCAGGGCAAGAGAAGCTCAAGGAGGAATTCCTCCCTGCAGCCTACTGTCTTATGCCTGGGACCAGGAGACCTGGCTCTGTAGGTGTAAAACTACACCTTCATCACTGAGTCCACTCTGTCTTGGTGACCTGTGAGAGGTGCCCCAAAAGGATTCTGTACGCTCCAAGGGGGCCATTTAGTTCTGAATGTGCCACCTCTAACTTGGGGTTCCCTTATCCTGGTGTTGTGGGACTGATGGTCTTTACACATATATTTAAGAGGTAAAATGTAGGTATTCAATCTACCAAATGATGTTTAGAGGAGCTCTGCGCCCAAAATGGAAAACGGTGCCCAACCTGATTTGGATTTTTTTAGGGTTGTAGAGAGGTCAGCCTGACTGACAGCATCTACCAAGACAATTTTTTCTGGTGCCATCATAGACACTAGCTTGGAAAATCATCTTTGGGTCTATTTTCAGATGCCACTGCAAGAATGTTCATTGTTCTCCATACTAGACTTAATCTTCTGTTAGGGGTCAGTGTCATCTTTTCCTCATTGCCCATTGCAGGTGGACTTGGTTGTATTTCTGTACAGCTGTTAGCGCAAGATAGATGATCTCTGGCAGGTTTTAGATGGGTTATTGTATGCATGTTTCTCCTTTTCACTGTTTCCTGCTGTGAAGATGGTCTTTATAGCTGGCATTACTGAAGGAAGAAGGGAATGCTAGCCCACCTCATTCTGAAAACATCAGCCTTGGACCTCAACATCAGAGTTAGCAGGGTTCTGTACTACCCTTCCTCATTGGCCATTTCCCCATTAAACTAACTTCCTTTTGAAACAGCGGCAAACTGAGCCTTAGAGATGTTTAAGGCCTGGCTGGACAAAACTCTGGCTGGGATAATTCAGTGGGAGTGGTCCTGCTTTTTTGGCAGGGGTTTGGAGTAGATGACCTCATGAGGTCCCTTCCAACCCTATGATTCTATGATTAACCCTTCAAGTAGTGCTGCCAGCCTCTAGCCACTTCTTGCCCATACTCCCTCCATCAGCACAAGTAGACCAGATTCCCGCACCATTCTGTACAAAGTTTTGAAAAAACATGCTGGTGAGGTCAGGTGAGTATTGGCTAGCTGGTATCCCTGCTGGGGCTGGGTTAAGGTGGTGGGTTAGGGTAGTTTATGCTAGTGGATAGTTCCAGAGGGGCAGCCGTGTAAGCCTAGTTCAGTAAAACAAACCAGGAGTCTTGCAGCACATAAAGACTAAGAAATGTATTTATTGCATGAGCTCTCATGGGGGAAAAAGCCCACTTTTTACCAAGTGCAGTTTTCTCCTACGAAAGCTCATGCCATAAATAAACGTGTCACTTTTTAAGTGCCACAGGCCACCTTGTTCATTTTGCTAGTGGATAGGTGTGTCTGCACAGAGACTTGTACTTCTGGATGGTTTATCTTTTGATTTTCTTTTGCTTTTGTCGCTTTGTCCCGTATGTTACATGTGTAGCAAAACTTAATGGATACAGGGTGTAGTTTGTTTGATACAATAACTGTGAAAGCAAAGTGTTAGCAGCACTCTTGATCTGAGTACAGGATATCGATGAGCATCCTTACCCTTGGAATATTTTGTGTACTGCTAGTTATCTAGATTATTGTAGTCCACAAAGCAACCTGGTTGATCATGCCTTGTCGATCAATAGGAAGGGCTGTAGCGCAGACTGACTAGCAGATGCAAAGAGCTCCTGAGCCAACGGAGCACTTCTACAGAGATCTGACCTCCATCTGAGGTGAAAGAACCTCTTAGAAGCTAGCAAATAAACTCAGTCCTTATTTTCAAGACTTCTTCTCAACACCAGTAAGGGCTAGGAATTTCTTAAATGAAATTTTTGGGTTCTGGAGCATCTGCTTGGTATCAAAACTTTAGTCAACAAACATCATGATGAAGGAAAAACGGCTCAGATGAATATTGTCGAATCAAAATAACGCAATAATAAACTTTTAGAGTCAGGTTTTCTTTTGATGCGCTAAAATATACAAGATGGTCATCTTTTAATTTCAAATGATTAACCTTACCAAAAGCTTGAGACTTAAATTAAGGAGCCATTTTAAACAAATTTTAATTAAATCTCTCAATCAGTTTGCTAATGAAAATCCTCAGCCTTAAATCTTCGCACCAATTACATTCTGAGAAGTTGGATGAGAGTGTTCTGTTATTTATGAAAAACAAAAATGGTTTGCTTTTTGTGGAAAAACTGAACCAAAACTTTACTTTAGAGCTAAGTATCAGACTTGGATACTGTGTTTAGTTTGCAAATACCTCTGCAAATCTAGCCATCTCTCTGGTATCAGTGCTATGACTCTTGCCTGTTTGCTGTTGGTTGTTATAATAAATCCCATATTTTCAGCTTGGTTTGCATTTCTCCATGCAGAACTGCAGACATCTTTTCAGAAATAGTGATGATGTTGCTGTGTCTGAGTGAAGTCCATCAGTGGTGATATGTTGTACCAATATTGCTCTTACTAGTCCTTCTAGTGCTGTCTTCCTTAGCAGTTCTTTGTTCTGTTAGGCATGAGGTGGTTCTTTGTGTAAACTCAGCATGTGTAGATCTTCTCAATTCTCCATCTTTGTCTGGCATATTGCTCGCTCCTTAATTTCTACCCACTCATAGAACTAAGATACATTCTCATCACACTTGGCATTTGTCTCGGATGGCTGTCTGATAAGTTATCAGCCTCAATTTCTTCAAACTTCAGCATAGGAAGGAAAATAAGTAACTTACTCTGTTTCAACGCTAATAAATGAAATCATCTGTCCTGGCATAAGTAGGTTTTTCTTCCTCATTGGGCTGGAACTTAAAATGTTCTTGTGCCAGTTTCTTTGAAGATGGGGGACTTTACAGAATGGGAGAAAAATAAATGCAGGGAAATGTAAGTCATGGGATCAGGTCAGACCGCAACAGCAAATCAAAGCAGGTGGTACGATTCAAACTCTGGGAAACAGCGCATAGAGGAAGGTGAGGTCAGATCACCTGGTGTGATTATGTATTCTTTTCCCATTACGATTGAATCCTGCTTTCACACAATTGAATCTGTATATCAGTTCCAATTCTCCTGTTTCTCTTTGAAGTCTTGATGTGTTGCGGATTTGCTTGAGCACAGCTGTTCCTAATCAATCTGTTGATTGATAAGTTTGTGCTCAGCTACTGGTTTTTGAATGTTGTTTATTTCTAATGTCAGTTTTGTGCCCATTTATCATTTGTGCAGAGATTGTCATGCAATAAATTTTAGTCTGTAAGTGCCACAGGACTCCTTGCTTGTTTTGCTGAACTAGACTAACATGGCTACCTCTTTGGAACTTGTGCCAGTTTGTTCATTTAGAGTTAAAAAAAAAGTCTTGTGGCACTTTAAGACTAACAGATTTATTTTTCATTTTTTATTGTTCATTTAGAGTAGCCTGTCTCTTATCTGAAACATTTAACTGGCTGTACCTAAACCTGGAAAGCACTGTTCCTAGTTTTCTAAGAATGTGTGTAATTACCAACACCTGCTATATGTTGATTATTGAGATAACTGTGTTCTAGAAAAACAAACAAGGAGTCGTGTGGTACTTTTAGAGATTAATACATTTATCACGAGTTTTTGTGGGAGAAAAATCCCACTTCGTCAGGCACTTGAAGAGGGAGCATTCTAGATGTATTAGAGCATCCATCATCGTGTGGGGAAAGTGGCGCCTTCTTGTGCATCTTCATTCCCCCCCCACCCCACCCCCAACCCCGTATGGACAACTTTCTGGTGTTTCAAGCCATTCCTTTACTAATTGATACAAACTGAGCCAGCAAAATCTTAGTGCTGGCCTGTCCAGAGTTTCCTCTTGTTTTTGTAAATGTCCTGCTTATGGAATGGTGTTTCAAGCCATTGGGAGTCTTACAGATTTTTTGACTCCTGCCCTTTGTGGGATTCCCTAATGTGTGCCCTTGTATAATCCCATTCTGGACATAGTTTATACCAGGGGTGTCCAACCTTTTCATGTGAGGAGCCACATTATGATGTTCTCACTCAGGGCGCTGGTGAGAGAGATTGTGGCCCAACAAAGTTTTTTGTTCGAGCACATTCACTGATCAAGTCTAACCTGCCCAGTGAGACTGTTAAATTTGCTAGTGTGTCTTGTACAATAATGCTGCTTGATATTGGATTCCTTGAAAACAGATGTCGTCTTGCAGATATCAGATCAAATATGTCCCTCTTGTGCTAAATAACCATCCCCCCCCCCCCCCCCCCAAAAGTCCAAGACCCTTTAAAGGCTCAACATTCAGAATCAAATTTTCTTTTCTTGCCTCTGAGTGTGGGAGCTGCCATCTTTGTTACAATAAATATCAAGACGCTGTACTAGAGAGCAAGTCAGCAGAGAAAAGCCAGTGAAGATGCTTAACAGCAAAGCACAATCCCAACTAGCCAGACTCAGGACTGGAGGGAAGAAATGGCTGCACCCCCCACCTTAGCAAATTCAGGGCTGGAGAGGAGGGGCTGCTGTCCCCAAGCCAGCTGGGGCTCCACGAGAAGGACTCCTGCTGCACCCTCCCAGTCCACCCTAGGCTGCAGAGGAATGGCTTGTTGCTGCGGCACATGGCAAGCCTGACTTTCGCCTGTGGGCCGTGTTTTGGGCAACCCAGGTTTTATACCCTTCTCTGGCTTACAACAGACTCTTACCACTTTAGTAGTACAAAGGGTGAAGATTGAGAGCTTCTGACTGTAGCTACTAGGTGGGTTCAGTCACTTCCACCTTCATGTCTGTCTCTTAACCTTGCTTACTTAGGTCTTCTCTCTCTTCTCCAGGCCTCTTGTTTTTAGTGACCTCCCAAAACACCTCTTGGTATGATCCCAGGTCTCTCCTTTCTTGGTCCATGACTAAATCATTAAGGAGGCCTATGAGAACTGGAAGAATCTTGTCCTTGTATCCTGTTGGAGGGGAACATTCTTGCAATAAGCTGCATCATAAAGCAGTGACATACTAAAGGAGTTGCACGGATTCCCTAGTCGTCTGACATGCAACATGAACATTGTAGATTGAGACAGATTGCTTGTTGAGAACTAGCTTCTGAGAACTTCCCTTATCCATCAACACCCTTACTCCTGACCATAGTGGAAGGCCTTGTGCATCTGAAGAACGCTTATCAGTGTGCGTCTGATATGTGGTTCTTCTTGTGGCATGTAACATAAACTGGCAGTTGTGGATTTTTAACAGAGCACCCATTAGTTTAGGCCTCATCTGGTCACAGTGGTAAACAAGGCTCCTTTTTCCTCCTGGCTTTTTGATCTTAACCTGCTTCACACTCCCCCATTTTTTCTGATCACCCTTGTCCTTCAGTGTTCCCCAAATTCTTAGCAGGGACTTGGTGTCTTAGTGGTGTAGCTCTTCATTGGGGCTTCAGGGAAGTCTGTTTGTATCTGCCACTTGCTCCTTGGACTTAAGCATCCGGATCTGTTAGTCATTTCAGCATCAAACATTTACGTTCTGGTTGTGCCCAAAGGCCTAATTGGGATCATGGCCCCATTGCACCTGGGGCTGTAGACAGAAGAGAGAGACTCCTAGGACGTAAGAACTTCAGATTGGACCTCGTCTTTCGAGTGGTGGTAACCATCCCTGGCTGAATCTGCCTGTTCTGCAGAAGTGCCAGTCTGCTCTTTTTTTCTACCTCTGCGGTCACTAATTAAATTCTCTGTTGCCTGATAGGCTACTACTGCCTTCCCCGCCTGCATGGTCAGTTGTCTGCTCCTCTTGTAGCCATGCAAGTGTAGCCACCATTCAGTTGAAGCAGGTTCTAAGCTCTCCTGTACTCCAATAAATCAGGATAATTTGTTCCCTTCTTGCTATTCTCCCCCAAGTTGTCTCATGCACCTGACTGTTTAAAGCAGATGCAAGGACTTCATTCACTAAAGCCTGCCCTCTTAAAATGGCCAAACTAGACCTCTGGACATTCTCCTCTTCTGGTGCTAGTGGGAGCACCATTGCGGGGAGGGGCTAAAGGTTAGGAAAGATAGGAACCATGGCTGGCGGGAGCTGGAGTTAGTCCTGGAGGCTACTCAGAAGCATGGAATAGGCGACTACAGCAGGGAGGAGGTCAGGGGCTACATGGGAAGCCGTTCCCATGCCACAGGTCATGGTGAAATCTGCCAGGGGTGTGGCTTGTGAGATTTTTGGTCTGAGAAACCAGTCAGTTCCCATCTCTCTTGCTGTGAAAGGATGGGCTAAACTTTCCCTACTCACCTGTGCAGTAGAGTGGACAACTGTCCAAACTCAAGGATGGGAGATTAGGTGGGATGAGGTGAGAGGAGGCAGCTTCCTGCAGCACATGATGAGTAAGGAGCTACATGTACAGAGTATGTTGGGGTCTTTATCTAAAGAGACTGTATAAAGAAATCTTTCCCACTGAGTTCCCGAGGGGAAGTAGCTGTGTTAGTCTGTTTCAGCAAAGCAACAAGGAGTGCTGTGGTACTTTTAGAGTAACAAATATATCACATGAGCTTTCATGGGCATAATCCCACTTTGTCAGATGCATGAAATGGAAACCACAGTAAATATAATAAAAATGCAGTTTCCATTTCATGTATCTGATGAAGTGGCATTATGTCCCCAACAGGGCATATACCCCAGGACTCATTTGTTTTGCTTTTCTGTTGAGGGATAGGAACACAGACCACGTTTCACAGGTGGTGCGAGTCGCTGGTTGTACTGTGACTTTCAGAATTGTGGTCTGGGCTTTTATTATTCAAAGCTTCTAACCTTTGAGTGCAGAGAGGCTCTGCCAAATGAGCACAATGTAAACACTGCACAGATGTTTGCCCGAGTCTCTGGACAGCATCCAGGGGTAGCTATGAGAGGGACAGGTCTGTAGGGTGATGTCTAGTAAGCATGGCTTGGAAGTAAATCAGCCCCCTTTGTAGGGTTACCAGATACCAACGCATGGAAAGGAGGATAGGGAAGTATGAAAAGGTGGACACTGGAGGACACATGGAGAAAATGTAGTATTAATGTAATACACAGTTTTTATGGGGCCCTGGAACACTTCCTCTTAAAAATAGGGTGTTCTGGTGTGTTCCAACATACTTTAACCCCTGTAAGTAAAAGGCCAGACAAAATCCTGTATTTTTAAAATGCCTGCTGGATGGAGGATGTGAAGGTAAAAAGAACATGTCCTCCTTTTGTGTGATATCTGGTAACTCTGCCCATTAGCAGCTTGATTATTTTATCAGGAACATGCAGCTAATCTGTGCCTCCCTTCTTTGGCCTTCCCTAGTGGCTCTTCATCCCCCCCCTTCCCCCCCCGGGGTGCAAAAGTATCAACTGCCCCCGCTTCAGCTCCTCCGGGGCTAAAGGTGCCGTAGCATGCACTAAATTAAACTGGGGCTAGCCTTACACGGAGTGGGACAGCACTTGATGGGTGCTTTGTCCCTTTCATACTGAAATAACCTCCCGGATGTTCAGCTGAAGCTGTGTGCTGCCTCGCCTTCAGGGGGTGGGGGTGTCCGGCACGCTGTGCACCCTATTCAGCAGCTTCCCATAGTATTTGGAATTGGGGGGGGGCGCTCACTAAACTGCTATAAGTTACTAGCTGACAACTGGTTAAGCCGCTCTGGGTGCGACCCAGCTGCTGGAGGAGCCGTCGGCGTTAGGACCCCGCAGGCGCAGGAGCGGGCTGGCTGGTGTCCCGGCGGAGCGCAGACAATGGGAGGCGCGGAAGGGGTTAACGCGTGGCTGTGGCTCGGCTTCTCCCATTGCAGTGGTGAGGGGAGGGGAGGGACGGGCCGGGCGGCCAATCAGCGCGCGGCAGCCGCCGGTCGCTCCCTGCCTCCTGCTGCAGCAGAGCCGAGCCGCTGCCCGCCGCGCGCGCGCGCGCTCTCTCGCTCTCTCTCTCCTCGCGCTGCCATCTTCCGCTGCAAAGCATCGCTGGGAGCCGCATGGGGGTGACGCAGCAGCATTGTCCGCGGGCGGGCGCAGGAAGCGGCTGACGGGCTCGGGCGGGAGGGGCCATGTGCCCCGCGGCGGGGGCGCCTGGCCGCTCGGCCCCGGGGATGTGAGCGCGGAGCGGGCGGCGGAACAAAGGGCGAGGGACGCGGCGTGCAAGGTCAGGCGACGCGCCGGGCTTCCTGCGGGGGAGGGGGCGGCCGCCGTCGTCCACGTTGCGGCAGAACAAAGCTGCCGGCGCTGCCCCGCTGGGCGGCCCGAGCTGCCCCTTTCCTCCGCTGGGGGCTGCGCCAGCCTTTTCCGCTCGCCTTCCCGGCCTACGAGGCCTGTTTAGGGCCCCCGCCTCGGCTGGCTGCTTGGGGAGGGTGGATCGGGGCGTCCCGCTCGCCTTGAGCAGGCCCGGCCGGGGACTGCGGCTTTCCCTTCCGCCGAGCGGGGCTGGGAGGCCTGTGTGCGCGGTGCCCCCGGCCCCCCTGACCTTCCCTGTGCGCTGGGGGCAGCCGCTTCCTCCCGCCCGCCGCCTGCTCGGAAGGGCGGGGGAGGAAGTGGAAAGCGGCCCAGCCCGACTGGGGGGTGCCAGCCCAGCCCCTGCCCTTTTCCCTCCTGGCAGCAGGAAGCGCTGCGCTCCCTGGCACATGGGAATGCTGGGGGGGAGGCTCCTGAAAACACGTAGCCATGGCAACACCCAAGTAAATAAAGCACACCTGTAACGGCAGGCTGGGTGGGTGGAGCGCAGAGCAAAGGCCTGGCTCGGCACTGAGAGCCCTCCCGGGGACGCAGGCACCTGGCGCTAGCACCTGGCCATAGGAGCGTGGCCTGGAGATGAAGGCGGGAGAGCCGGCCTTGCGGACCTTTCCAGAAGTCTCTAAGCCCCGCCGCCGCCTTTTGGAGCTGTTTGTGACTGTGAAATCTAAATGGAGAGAAGCTTCTAGCTACCTGGTGCTCGCCATAAAGCTGTGCAGTGTCATAAACTAGAGCGGAGGCTGTCTGCCCTGCAGCGTCTGCCGCTTCAAGCGTTTAAATTACAGGGAAGAGTTGTTCCTCAGCTCTGCAACTGAGGGGAAAGACAGCCTGTTTCTCCTTTGCCCCGTGCTGTTTCAAGGGCACTGGTCTCCCCACATGCGCACACACTCTCCTCTGCACAGTTCTCTAGGGACTGCAGCCTGAAACGGCTGGCCGATAACTCTCACTTGTGCAAATGAGCTCTGCTAACCATGAACAGGTGGCTGCTGCGGGGAGGGACTGGTGGGGGTGGAGTGGAGGACATCTCTTCTCCAGCCGCTGCAGCAGTGTTGGAAAGGAACGTTCTCTGGCACCTGGACAGATCCAGGCTGGCAGCGGCTTCTTGTTCCCTTGCTCACATATCTGTGCTTTTTTGTCTCTTTTCTTTCTTCTTCCTGACTCTCCAATAGCTGCTGTTGGAGGAGCACGCGAACAGCGACCCCAAACTGGCACTTACAGGAGTCCCTATTGTCCAGTGGCCCAAGAGAGACAAGGTAAGAGGTGAATGGAGCAGTTGCATAGGCTGGCTAACTGCAGCTAGTTTGGGTTTCATGTAGCCTCTCTCCTCTCTAGGGCTCAAGGTGTCTCCAGTGTTGGAATTTGAGAGCAGAGAGCCCTGTAGTCTCATTGTTCAGTGGCCCTCTTAGAAGCCATTCCTAGAACAGCTTAAATGTGGGAAATGGCTTAAATGAGGAGATATGCTTAGAGGGTGGCTGGGGAGATGGAAGATGAGAGAAACCAGTGCTGTCATATTCCCTACTGCAAGTGTAGAGCAAAGTGCAGAAGTTAAAGATAGACATAAGCCCAAGTGCACTTCCCTGGACGGGAGTCTGCATCCACAGGCAAGCACCTCCTGAGACTGTCAGCTTTCCTTAGGTGGCTGTCTTGAAGCAAAGTCTGGACCTCCACAGATATGGTCTTTACCCAGCATCTGCTCTCTTAACAAGCCCACATCAGGGTGAATGAAACAGGCAGCTTCCACTTTCTCATGGGGGCGTCAGCCCAAGCTGTGCTCCTGCCTTTCTGCAGAGGAATTCCAGAGCCGGGGCTTCAGCCACAGGGTGAGGCCAGCTTGGAGCTCAGGCTTCCACCCTATGGGGTGGGGGCTCGTGGCCCCCCACCCCCATTGAGAACCACTGCCGTGTGTGAATCTGAGTGTGGTGTTCTGAATTCACTAGCTAGTCACGTTCAAATAGGAGTTGCCTCCACCATTTCGGTCAGAAGTTTGCCATTCATTTGTTGGAGCCATGTGATACTTTATTTGTCACATCATTTGCCACTAATGACAAGTAGGCAAGGGAAAACTTTGGGAAAGCTCCCATAGGCTAAAATGTTTACATAACCTTTTCAGTGACTATGTGGGAATAGGCAGTAAGGCCTAGATTTTTGAAAAGTAAAAGGAAGTTAAGTTCCTAAATACCTTTTTCTAAAAACTGACTCTGTGTTCATAAGTCAGAATTAGGTCACTAAAAGGGAATGAGTGCTGAAAATGGGCCCCTCTCTAACAGAAATGACTGCGTTGGCAGTTGGCCAGATAATTTGTCTGCCTTCCTAGTTCCTGACTTGGAGAAAGGCAAATGCAATGAGAGCCCCACCCAGCGCCTTTGGCCAGATGGATCTGGGTCCTACCCTCCTGAGATTAGTTTATGCCCCATAATTCTGTGAGGGTTGGTGGCCTGTCCTTTTGGTTCTGGCTGTGCCTGCTGTAGATGTTGCTCTTAGAAATGTCGAAGAGAGTATCTGCCTATTGGTGGACAATTTGGGACCTGTGCTGCTCCAGGGGCCAGCATATCAATATTCAGGCCTGGGCAGCTTTTTTGACTAGGCCTGATTATTGATATGCTGGCCCTTGGAGCAGGACAGGTCCCAAGCTGTCACATCTGGGAGTCCTAGCTTCCTAGCAGTATAAAGCACTGGCTGGAGGATTTGCTGCAATCATGTGGTGAAGACTCTTTTGTGAAGGCATGCAGTAGCTGGGCTAGTTAGAAACAATTTCAGATTCAGCATGCACGCTTTCTCAGGCCCTGGCCAGCATCAGACTCAACAAACAGGTTCCAGCAGGGGAAGGCTGGAAGGGAGCAAGCTTACAATCTAAGGTCATGGAGATGTAGGGCCCCTTTACAGCTCTGATGTGCGTAAATGACTGCACAGCATGGGGAAGAAGACAAATGCTGCAAATAGTTGTTGGTCTTTCTTGGCTCATGGTGTAATGAGACCAGACCTCCCACCAGTTTCTGGGTTGTAGTACTCTAGTGACAAGGGATCTAATCCTGCTTTCCCTTGGATAAATCTATTTCCAGTTCTGTAAAACGCCAATAGCACTGACTGGGCTGAATTTGTGCAATCCTTTAGAGATCAGCACAAAAAATGTGAGACGCAGGCTTGCTGAGATGCGCCTACTGCCCCACTGTTATAGACAGCTGTGAGTCGTGAACCTCCCAATCTTTGACTTGTCCTTTTTTTGCTTCCATTGGTAGCTAAAACTCCAGGTCCGGCCGAAGGTGCGTCTGCCCACCATCCCCATCACCAAGCCTCACACCATGAAGCCAGCCCCACGCCCAGCGCCCGTGAGGCCCACCGTGTCTCCGATCGTGTCAGGAGCACGGCGGAGGCGGGTGCGGTGCCGGAAATGCAAGGCCTGCATGCAGGGCGAGTGTGGCATGTGCCACTATTGCAGGGACATGAAGAAGTTCGGGGGTCCCGGTCGCATGAAGCAGTCCTGCGTCCTCCGGCAGTGCTTAGCGGTGAGTTTCTGGGCAAGTGAGACACGGGGGCAGGGGAGAAGGGGCTGGCCACTTGGGGGTGAGGATGGAGGGGAATCTGTTTGAACCTTCCACTTAAAATCTTACAAGTTTGTCAGAGCAGGGTTTGGAACAGCAAGGTTGCTCCTGGGCCTGCCCTTCAAGGTGCCTGTCTCCGTGGTTTCACTCTTGGCTTCCTTTGCAGCCCAGGCTGCCACATTCAGTCACGTGCGCACTTTGCGGGGAGGTGGACCAGAACGAGGACTCACAGGACTTTGAGAAGAAGCTCATGGAATGCTGCATCTGCAATGAGATCGTTCACCCTGGCTGCCTGCAGGTGAGGTGGACATGGGGAGGGCATCCTGGGCCCATTCTTGTGGCGGGCTGGTGCCTAACCACTTGGTGTCTCCCTTCTGCAGATGGACGGAGAGGGGCTACTGAATGATGAATTGCCCAATTGTTGGGAGTGTCCAAAGTGCTACAAGGGTGATGACTCAGAGAAGGGTCAGGTAAGAGGAGACCTGCTGGCATGGGGGGGGGTGTATGGGAGGATTTGGATTGCCCTCTATAAACATACCCCCACTTGGCCCTTTTCTGAGGGGAGGTTTGGGGGAGCAGGGAGGCCTGGGCTAGGACGCTACTCAGGACACAGCTGCAGGGTGAATTGAGGCGACTCCACTAAGGTTCCCATGCCACAGAATCAGGCACATGGGTCCATCTATGCATGGCCACATGGGTTCAACCAGAGCTAGAGAGCACAGAGCACGGTCAGGCAGGTGTGCACTGGTGAGGCTGTGGCACCTTGGTGGGGCCAGGAGGCTGGTAGGCACTGGTGGAGCTGCACATTGCTAACCTGAAGTGGAGCTGGTTCATAGCTCTGCCATCTCCACCCCCCGGCGTTCACAGAGAGCCCGCCAACAAGCAAAGCCCAGTGTCCTGCAGAAGAAACGACTCCTCAAAGGGCATTGGCGCCCAGACCGTGCCACCAAGCAACGAGCAGACTATGTGCGGCATCGGCTGGCCAGGTGGAGGCTGGCAGCGCTGCCTAGGCAGCAGAGCTACAGTTACCAGCTCATACGTAGAACCGTGCCTGTTGCCCCAGGGAGCAGCCTCCCAGTAGAGGCAAGCAAGGTGGGGACCCTCCTGCAGCTGGGGAGGTGATGACTGTGCCCAGCGTGGATGCTGGGCTCAGCAGTGGGAAGGGGTCAGGTTCCCTGTTGGTCTTGAGAATGTAGAAAAGTTTTGTGGCTTAGCTCTTCCTCTGTCACCTGGGGTTCAGTGAAATTGGCTGGGAATAGAGTAGCCCTGAGAGTCAGACTGCTTATTCCTTTGGCTGGCTGTGGAGTTAGGGGCTGAATTCTGATCACATCAACCCTAAAGCTGATACCAGTCCTAGCCACTCCCAGAGTTGGACAGTGTCCCCTGTGCAGGTGGGTTTGCAAAGGTTGGAGGGGCCTGCTGGCCTCATACTGGAAACCCGACACAGGATAAGAGCTTTGGGAAGGCAGGGTAAGCATAGCATGGGTGTGAGGTTACAGTGAGAAAGATGGTCACAGACTTGCCACGTGGACAGTGTTGGGCCCAGGGTGGGGGCAAATTCTCTGCAGCCATTCCTGCACATACTGGGTGCTGTTGGCACAGACCCCACTGTTCAGTGCCTAGAGAAGGTGCTGTTGCCCAGGTAAATGGGGGCAATGTGCTCCCCTGAAGTCTTGCCTGCTGTGCCATTGGAGCGCTGCCTGGTCTGGCACTGACATTTGAGGTGCTAACTCCCCTCTCTGGGTGCTTCACAGAAGCGGAAGATGGAGGAGAGCGATGAGGACACAGTGCAGGCCAAAGTCCTGCGGCCCTTGCGGAGCTGCGAGGAGCCCCTGACGCCCCCGCCGCATTCGCCCACCTCCATGCTGCAGTTAATCCATGACCCAGCATCACCGCGGGGTGTGGTGACGCGCTCATCCCCAGGGGCCGGCCCCAGCGACCACCACAGTGCCAGCCGGGATGAGCGCTTCAAGCGGCGGCAGTTGTTGCGGCTTCAGGCCACAGAGCGCACCATGGTGCGGGAGAAAGAGAACAACCCCAGCGGCAAGAAGGAGCTGTCAGAGGTGGAAAAGGCCAAGCTACATGGCTCCTACCTCACGGTCACGCTGCAGAGGCCCTCCAAAGACCTGCACGGCACTTCCATTGTGCCTAAGCTGCAGGCCATCACCGCCTCCTCCACCAATCTGCGGCACTCTCCCCGTGTGGTCGTGCGCCACTGCCCAGCCAGGACGCCCCAACGGGCTGGGGAAGAGGAAGTGGCCGAGGAGGAGGGGGCAGCTGAAGAGGAAGAGGAGGAGGAGGAAAGCGCGGAGGAGGGCGGGGTGGCCCGGCTGAATGGCAGAGGTGGCCGGGCGCTGGACGGTGAGG
The DNA here is from genome assembly GCA_007922195.1 of Podocnemis expansa. Taxonomy (NCBI): domain Eukaryota; kingdom Metazoa; phylum Chordata; order Testudines; family Podocnemididae; genus Podocnemis; species Podocnemis expansa. Next base: position 1,109,072 of record ML682172.1, read on the forward strand.
AGAGCTGGATGCAGCGTGAAGTATGGATGTCCGTTTTCCGCTACCTCAGCCGCAGGGAACTGTGCGAGTGTATGCGGGTGTGCAAGACCTGGTATAAATGGTAAGTGGGGTGCAGTGCCACCCATCAAAGGCAGAAGACCTCCACCTGGTGGTTGGTACCAAATGAGAGAAATGTAGTGAGGCAAGGTTTGTTCCAGGGACAAACGCTGCATCCTTGCAGCTGGTGCATTTGGGGCCTTTTGTGGTGATGCACTGTCCCTGTAGTTCTTGTCTGGTGCTGGAAGTTTGCCCTGCTGCTGTTAGTTTCATACCCAGCCTCAAAAAGAAATGCCCCTCCTAGAATGGTGCAGTTGGGCTGTAACCAGCCAGTGCCCTCCACTTTCAGAGTATTTCTTGAGCTCCTGCCTGCCTGCCTTTGCTAGTGTCTCCTGGGACGAGTCTTGCAATATCATCACTTTTCTCGGGTTTGGCGCAGTGTCCTGTGTCTGCCACCCCTCTCCTCAGCTTTGCCGAGTTCTCTGTCTAGACTGCAAAGTTACTGAGGATTTGGGCTTGATGGTGTTGCAGTGAAGTGTCCCTTGGGTTCCTCAGTATCTCTTATACCACTTAGTCTCCAGTCGTGATGGGCAGTGGTGTTTTGTCTTTTGCATTCAGGAGCCTTTCTGTCTCACCTCAGGCTACCTGGCAACTTCTGTCAAAGGTGGTGGAGGAGCCTGTAGACTGCATAAGGAGAACTGGGCCTTCAGGCAGAACAAACTGCTTCCTTGCTGATGAGGCAGGGAGCAGGGAAACTGTCTGTTCCAGCCCCTCAGAGGAAGAGTCATCCTCAGAGATATGCGTGCCTGTGAAGGCACAAGCACATTTGATCTTGTGGGCCTGCCTGGGGTGTGAGCTGTTAACATGTGACCTGCTGTCCCAGCATGGCTTCCCTCCCAGGCCTTCCCTATTCTTAGCTTACCCCTGGAGCTGAGATAAGACTGCCCTGCTGCTGGCTCTTTAGGAGTGAGCTGCGCAACTAGTTTTAGGAATGGTTCCTCCCTCACAAGCTGGAATGTCTAGGCAGAGAGACTGGAGCTGGGGTGGGTGGGAACAATCGCCTTGAAGATCCTACCACTGTGTAACTAGCACAACCAGTTCCTCGCCCCTCCCTTCCCCACACTCATATCCAGCCCTTTGGAGCATGTCACTGCTGGGTTGTCTTCACTCCCATGGCGTCTAGCAGTCTGCATGTGCTGGGGCCATGGCTCTTCTTGCCTACCGCATGTGTCTGTGCATCAGGTGCTGTGACAAGAGATTGTGGACGAAGATCGATTTGAGCAGATGCAAGTCCATTACTCCCCAAGCCCTGAGCGGCATCATCAAGAGGCAACCTGTCAGCCTGGACCTCAGCTGGACCAATATCTCCAAAAAACAGCTCACCTGGCTTGTCAACAGGCTGCCAGGTGAGCAGTATGTGTGCTGGTTGGGGCAGACAGGGTCGTCTTTTCAGTGTGTGTGCTGTGCTAGGATTGCTGCCGCATTCGTTTTTCTTCAAGGTGTCTCCTGGCACTGCCTGCTCCACAGAGTCCTGGTGAATGAGTCCTGTAGAGAAGCTAGCTGGAGCTGTTAGGCCCCTGTGTCCTCCCCTATGCCCCCAGATCTCCAGGGGATTTGGGGACATGGTGGAGGACAAAGGGACCCCCATCCTGGCCTTCTCTCCGTTGGGTGGGCCAGAAGTGAATTCATCAGCGTGTGTTGGTGGGGGTGTGGGCAAAAGTTCCATTTGTCTCAGGCCAAGAAGAAAGCTACAGGGGCGTCTTGGTGTTCAGGGTTTCTCGACTCACTATCTTCCCGTCTTCCTGGCAGGCCTGAAAGACCTCATCTTAGCAGGCTGTTCCTGGTCTGCAGTCTGTGCGCTCAGTACCTCCAGCTGCCCCCTTCTCAGGACCCTTGATCTTCGGTGGGCAGTAGGAATCAAGGACCCTCAGATCCGGGACTTGCTCACACCTCCAACAGACAAACCCAGTATGTTGGTCCCTGGGTCACATGGGGGTGGGTGCTGTGGTTGCAGAAGGAGGCCTGGGCAGGGCAGTGTTTTGGGGACAGGGGTTATGGTTACAATGGGTCTCCAGGGGCCAGTATTCAGGGACTGGGGTGGGAGCTGTGCTGTCATGGGATGTGACAATTGGCATTTTGGGGGCTGTCATCTCCAGGTGGGGTGGATGGGCTGCATTGACGTAACGGAAATTCATTTCATGCTGCAGATCAGTGGTTCCCAATCTGGGGTCCAGGGTGTTGTTGCAAGGGGTCTGTGAATACATCTGGCCCCAGCTGTTGCTGGCTAGTGATTCATGTTGGAGAGGGCTCTAAATCAGGGGTGTCAAACTTAGGCCCAGAAGGGCTGGATCTGGCCTGCCAAGGACGCTGATTTGGCCTGCAGAGCTGCTGCCTGGGCTGTGCTTGGAAGCTGTGTGCAGCAGCAAACTGCAAAGACAGGCTCCTGGCACAGAAGAGCCAGGTATACTTCTGACTCACTCATGGGATCCCAGTCACAGCACAGGGGAACAAAGGAGGCACTCCAGCCAATCCCAGCACAGCTTTGCTGTGGTCTGCCAATCAGTCAGAGTCTCAGTTGCAGCAGGCTAGGCTGCATTGTCCCCACCCCACCCCCATCCCAACTGTTCACTGTCAGTCACTCAGCATGCTAATTTGATTGACTGTACATTGCATGAATCACAAATAAAAAAGGAAAAAGTGGCTGGGGCCCACATGGGAACGAACAAATCAAAGGCCAGCCAAGACAGCCAACCAAAGACCAGCAGTCTGAATGACTGATAGTGAGTGGGCTAGGAGGGGGAGAGGCAGGAGCTCAGCCTGGCTGCGTGCGACTGAGACTGATTCTTTTGCCTGCCACCACAACGAAGGGGAAGGAGAGGAGGCGGGGGCTCAGGGAGCCAGTGTGGGGACGGGGCCCACAGGGCAGTGAAAAGGGAAGGTGTGGGAGAGGCTGCAGGGTTGGGGAGAGGGAAGGGAAGCTCATGCTGCCCTGAATGTGGAGGGAGAAAGGGTTGGAGAGCCCATGTGGCCACATGGCCTGCGACAGGTGCCCTGTCCTCCAGTATGACCCTAAGCGTTGAAAGAGGTTGATACCTTGAGTCTAAAGGAAATGTATTTCCCTGCTGTGAGCAGCCTCACCCTGGATATGTCCCCACCCATTGGGAACAAGTGGGAGCCAGGTCCTCCACTGCCCTTCTGCAGCATTGCTGCCTGCAGTCAGTCTCCGATAACTATTGTCATGTGGGGATCCACAAGATTTGTTGACGTTAAAAAGGGGTCCTCACACTTGAAAGGGTTGGGGACCACTGGTGCAGAGGATGAAGTGAGAGGTGCTGGCCTGTAACAGGAAGGATTGCAGCTTGGAGTGGCCTTGGCCTGAGTCTTTTCCACTCTCTTTTGCAGGTCAAGACAATCGCAGCAAACTCCGCAACATGACAGACTTCCGGTTGGCTGGCCTGGATATCACCGACGCCACGCTCCGGCTCATCATCCGCCACATGCCCCTGCTCTCACGACTCGACCTTAGTCACTGCAGCCACCTTACAGACCAGTCGGCCAACCTTCTAACAGCCGTGGGGTCTTCCACACGCAACTCACTCACCGAGATCAACATGGCAGGTACTGCAGCCTTTCTGCCCCTACCTGGTCCCAGACAGGGCCACTGCTCTGTGTTCATTTATCCATGCTGCTGGAGGGCAAGGGAGGGAGGGTTTGTTTCCATGCTGGCTCAGTTGTGGCCTTCACCCCAGTCCTGTTCCAGAGGGATGAGTGAGCTGCAGTTGTTCTGTGATACAGAGCAGCTAGGAAATCTCTCCCCCCTTTGAAACCCAGCCTGTAGCCTATATAGCTAGTAGGGCTGCTCGGATTTCCCATTCTATGAGTAAGCTCCCAAACGGATGAAAGCCTTTGTTCCACATGAAAGCGATCAAAACAATGGCTCATAACCGACTCTCTGAGCTGCCTGGGTGCCACGCAGCCCTGCTTCCAATCTCTCTGGCTTTCAGCCAGAATTCCCAGCTTTGAGCCCTGGCTGCAAAGGCAGTGCCAGGCTCCCAGTTTTGTGGCACCTGACCAGGCAGTCTACTGGGGAATGGGGAGGAACTAGGCTGATCTCCACTGGAAGAGTGGACAAAGCTAACTCATCCCCATGGAACATTTTGATTTAGTGAAATCAGCATTTTCTGACAAGTGTATGAAAATTTACAGCTGGCTCTAGATGTCAGACCCACCTTAACTAGCAGAAATCACCCCCTCCATCTCGGCAGCTGTGAGGTGGAAGTTAAACAGTCCATGGCAGACTGAAAAGGTTAAAATTTAGGGCTACTTAACATGGATTTGACATCTGATTTAAATAACCTAGGGGGTGCTTTGCTGGCTGGGATGTTTTCATAGTAATATAAATTTTGGTGTCCCTTCCCATAATCTACCCCACATTCCCAGCTGGCTGCCCAGCTCCCTATAGAATTTGTTCCAGCTTTTGGGAGTTTTTAAGACTGCGTGGGGCATCCTGTACTATAACCCTCTTCTCTCTCGCTCAGGTTGCAATAAGCTGACAGACCAGTCCCTGCTGTATCTGCGGCGCATCTCCAACCTCACCCTGATCGACCTGCGAGGTTGCAAGCAGATCACCCGCAAGGCCTGTGAGCACTTCATCTCAGACCTGTCTATCAGCAGCCTCTACTGCCTGTCTGATGAGAAGCTGATTCAGAAAATCAGCTAGAGACCTCCCCCAGGAAGACTGAGGAGACAGAAAGATCCCATCCCACCCCTGTCGGAGAGCCGCTCCTCCTCCCCAGCCCTGTCCTCCTGTGAGGCCAGAATCGTGCACTGCTCCATCACCCTCCTGCACAGGCTGGGCAACGGCCAGCCCAACTCCACTGTGTCTCCTCCTCTTTCTCTTCCTGGGACGTCGGCAGGTGAAGGTGTCCTGCCAGGTTGGCCTGCAGCCGAGGAGGAATGGGCAGTGGCCGGGGTTGCTTATGCTGGAAGCTGGCTGCTTAATCTAAGGTTTCGCAGAGGTGTCTGCACAGGGAAATGTGCCCCTCCTTTCTCCCTGCCTTGGCACACTGAAAACGGATTTCACTTCCTGCTTGGCATGGGCCAGGGCAGCGCCCTCCCCATCAAAAAGGGATTGGAGCTGGATGGTGTGAAACAAGTGTGCCCGGTCTCTCCGGTGCCACCGCCATGTGTGTCGCTGTTGGCCCCATGGCTTTTCAAACCTCGCACGCGTGCCATATCGCTGCCCCCTAAGCTTCCCCTCGTCTTGGCCTTGTCTAGCTAAAGTGGCTGGTGTTTTCCTCATGCTGGGGGTCGGCTTGCTTGTAGAAGGGTGGGAGCCCTGTCGCAGTGGGGTCTCGAGGCTAGGTGTCTCTTCCATGGCTTGCCACACTTCCACTCCAGAGCAGTGCTAGCCTGCTCAGCGCACCAACTGGCCACATGCCCATGCGGCCGAGGGGAGCCCAGCCCTTCCTGAACGGCTGGGGGCGGGGGTCCACAGGGCAGCAGGGGCCATCAGAGCTCAGGGAGGACTCGGAAGGCACCAGTGGGGTTTCTAGATCCAGCACAGGGTGGGCTGCATGCTCGTGGGACGGTGTGCCCAGAGGAGAGGATCTTTCTCCAGCATAGCTGTCAGCTCTGAAGCTGGGAGATGTGGAGAGGGGCGTGATTGCCCCCATCCCCCTACCCCTTTAGCTGCCACTTTTCCTTTGCAATGAATGGTCGGTCCAAAGAACCCTCTCTCTTGGGCAGCAGAGAGCTTTTTGCACTTTACAAAGAAAGGTTGGAATCTTATTTTGGGTCATTGTTATTTTACCCCTTCGCCTGAGTGACTGGACGCTCCCCCTCCCCTCCCCGACTGTCTGAGCTTGTTGATGTTTAATGCACAGTTTGCACTCTGCTCTCTTCCTCCCCTCCTCCTGCCCCCCAGCCCCCAACTTGTGAGCATACTGATAGCACAAACCAGCCTGCTGCGCATTCCTCTCGCCCTCCCCAGCCTTGCGGGGGAGAAAGGGACTCTACGCAGCAGGGAAACGGGGGAGGGATGAGTGGTTGTGAAACCTCAAAGGAGAATCGACCAGATGCACCCTCACTGCTTCAAAAGCAATAAGGGAGACAGAAGCAGCTGTCACCCCCCCACCTCTCCCCACGGCCTCCTGGCTTCGAAGGCTCTGGCGCCAGTGACTCCTGCTGCTGTAGTGCTGGCTGGGGGTGGGGGATGTCTTTGTTTAGATCCACTGAACCCCCAGTGGGGGGCTCAGGTCCTGTGCTTCCCCTCCCCCCCCACCCCCTTGTGCCCCCCGGCCTCCATACCACGAGCCTGCTTGCTTGCTGACTGGAAAGTGCAAGTGTAATGAATTCCGCAGTGCCTCGGTACCTAGGAGTTTTCCTGCAATGAATTCCAAGAGTTTTGAGCAAAAAAGAACCCAAACCAACCCCCCTTTGTTATCTCTGACCTAACAGTGGAAGCTTTCTGCCATTTTATTTTTGGTTACTCCTGTGGAAAACAGAAGAATCAAACTACTTCTGTTGGCTTTTGTTTGAAAGGAAGGCAGGGGAAGCTGTAAGCAGGCCGATCTAAGTGCATCCAGCCTAGGGGGCAGGCTGACCCCAAGGATTTCTGGGCTGGCTTTTCAGTTTTAAAAACAAACACATCCTTGCTACCATCATCTACACATTCAGTGCTCAGCTATGGCAGATCCATGCTCCAGGGTTGTCTGCGGGAGGCAGGAGGAGGAGCCGAGCTGATTGAGGAGCAAAGGAAGTGGTCAGTTTGTTTGCTGTCCCACAGCTGCCTCAGATGCAGCCCTCCACTAAGTCTGTGGCTTCAGAGACAAAAAACAAAAGGTGCGATACTCATTCCTATAACTGGCCACCACCTCGGAGGGGAAGGGATGAAAATCCACAAAGGAAAGAAGAAAAAAATATATATGTATGAAATCACTTAGTGATTAAAAGAGGAAAAAAAAAATCCTGCTCCCTAAATAAAAGTCCCCTGAAGAAAGTTACTATTCGTTTAAAGGGTTTTGGTTGTGTTTTTGTGTTTGGGGTTTTGTTTTTTTCCCCCCCAGAGAAATATTGTAAATATATATATATTTTTGTTGGCGATTTAGAGTCCATCTCCAACATTTGTGCTTTAAAATTAAATGTAAGCATTAAGGGTAAAAGAAAAGTCTTATGCTCTTTGGGTTGGGGGGTTATTATTTGGGGGGCAGCGGGAGATGGAGCTAGTTGGAATTCTTTTTTTATTTTCTAAGCGTTCTCCAATACTGGTTTTAGAGAGAATCTTTGCTCCTAACATATTACCACAGAACCAGGAGACATTTGTCAGGGGGAGGGGAAGATACCAGCCTCTGAAGGGAAATATTTTGTTTCTTGGGGGTGGATTTTTGGAATAAAAGTTTAAAGAAAAAAAACTGTCTCAGGTCTGCACGTTGTTTGGGAGTTGAACATCCCAAAAGGAGGAATCGAACTCAAGTGAGTGGCACCACTTAGATTCCTAGTTGCACTTCCATCAGCCTGCCACTCCTCAGGTGAACAGAAGCGCAAAACAGCTGTACCAGGTGATTTATTGTGTGTATCTTCCTGTTTCTGTCAGTATGGTTCCCTTTTGTGTCAGGGCCCTGGTAGTTCTCTGATTAGACAGTCTTCGGACCAAGGTTTCTAATGGGAAGAAATGGATTAAAAACCCTACAACATTTGAGGCTTTTACAAAGACTCAAAAGGTAAAGCACCCATTATGCAGGCTATCTTGACACTCAGGTTCCCCATATGCCCTAAATTCCTTTGCACAGGGTGGGAGATTCTGTACCGTGGCTCCTATTGCAAGTTCCTTCATAGCTTTGGGTTTCACTGAAGAAAGTCCTTCCTGAAACTTGCTGGGGGTTAGCAGAGAAGCAAAGCTTTTGAGGCCAGCTGCTGATTTACAACCGTTGAAGGAGGGAGGAGTTTTGAGCGCTGAGAAGGTACTAGAGGAAATGGGCTAGTGTGATCTGACTTAAAACACCCCCCACCTCCCATTGGCCTGGTTCACAAGCTGAATATATCCACAGCAGCTTGTGTCCCTGCCATTTTCCTTACATCTAACTGTGATATTACTGTTTTGAAAAACTCAATTCCATTCCACTAGGCTTGCCCTGTTCACTTCTGCCATAGAGGTTTTGTAATTTAGGTCTTCAGTGCTGTTCTCTGCATATGACATGCAATTGTGTCGTTCTCTGTGGCCTTGAAATGCTTTAAGCTAATTCTGATTGTTGGGCTGGGGCTGGACGATGCGTGTTCACCTGTGATATACAGGCGGTGGTGTGGGTGATGCCTTCTGGCCTTAAACACCATGATACCTGAGGTTATTCCGATAGATAGGTGGGTACCTCCTGTAAAGATCTCTGCTGCCATGCTGTATTGCAAACTACAAGTTCTCTGCTGCTACCCCAAGCATCTTTCAGAGGTATTGCCTTCATTTTTCCATTTCATGGAATTGGTGTAGGGGAGACAGACTGAACTGACAATGGCCTGCTCAAATCTCTCATATCTTTCCTATCTGGTGTATTGCACCAATTTAGCATCATCTGCCCATTTAATTCTTAACTCTTGAGTGCAATTAACCATAAGCAGCTTAGCAAGGGCTGTCACTGATACTCCATGACTGGGCATTTCTAAATCAAGATTGGGTGTTTCTTCTCAGCGTTAGTTCAAACAGGAATGATGTTGAAATATTCTGGTCTCTGTTACGTGGGAGGTCAGACTATGAGATGATTAGGGTGGCCCCTTCTGCCTTAAGAGCTATGACTTGACAGGCCCTTTACCTTGCCTGTTTCATGTCATTGCAACTTAAACGAGGCTAAACAATGTGACTATATTGTCATAACTGATCTCTCAAGAATTTGGAATGACTTTCAAATAATGTCCATGAAACAAAAGCTTGGACTATGCAGATGAGACTAAAATGTGAAATGTGGATACAGAGGAGGACTGGAATATCTACAGGAAGAATTGAATGACTGAGGAGTGAAGTAATAGGGGATGATATTTAATAATATAGAGTTCAAGATGATACATATAAGAACTATGGTATCATCAAGGCTTCTCAGCTGGAAGTGTCAGCAGGAAGAAAAACCTAGATCTAAAGTTAATCGCAGGATGACAGATCCACCACTGTGGAGTGGCTGTGAAAAAGGCAAATGTGATGGTAGGCTGAATCAGGAGAGATTTCCAGTAAAGAGGAAAGAAACAAATACCCATTGTAGATGGCAGGGGTAAGACCTTCAGGAATACTGCACATGGGTCTAGTCGTCATCCAGGTTCAAGAAAGATGTACTCAAACTCAGCCAGGAAGCTGATTTACAGGAGGAAACGAGCATGCCAGGTTGAGCCTCGCAGAACAAAGGCTGAAGGGGGGTCTGGTAGTTGTCTCTGAATAAGATTGGGTGTGGGGGCTCAATACATGCGAAGAGCTGTAGCTATAGGACACGGATGGCACAAGAGCAAAGGGTCGGATAAGATTCTGGGTTGGCCACCAGGGGACTAACCTGACCGGGTTTAGACAGAGTTTGACAGGTTTGTGAATGGGACTGAGAGGTTTTTGGCTAGGAGTGTCACATTTTTTTCTTTCTGCTCTCCCATGTTGCTGACATCCTGAAAAACAAGCTTTTCTCCCATTGAAATCTTTCTTACCTGGGCTTAGCCAGGGCTGACTTTAAAGCTGCGGGCAAATCTCACCAGCCATTGCATCTATCTACATTAAGACTGACTTGGCTCCCAACCCAGCAGTGCAAAACACGTTCAGGATTGCAACAGCTGAAATACCCTCTGAAGCAGGGTGGAAACCCTGAAAAGTCCAAATTCAGTAACCCATCCCATTCACTTTAGGATTATTTAGTGTGGCAGCACTTAGAAGCCCTAGTTATGGATAGGCCCCCATTGTGTTAAGCACTGTACACAGAACAAAACAATGGTCCATGTCCCCAGTGTCTACACTCTTAATCATACAGCAGTGTGTATGGGATTATTTTTTATTCCCTCCTGCCCCATATATTTTAACAACTGTTTCTATACAGTTAACCATCTGCACATGCTGCTCCAGAATAAATTCTGCCACAGGGAACCCTTGCCAACAAGTATCTTCTCTGAGGAAGCAGCCAGTTGCCTGCTTTGAAAACTGAGGCAAATGAGACTCACAGTATGACTTGGAGAGATCCCATGGCCCAGTGCAGTGCAGATGCACTCTGCAACAGTCCCTCCCAAAGAGCTTGGTCTGAACAGGCAAAGCCGTAAGGGAGAAGCAGGCCCGCCCATGGAAAGTGTCAGAGGCTCATGTCCAAAAGTCAATGAGATTAAGACTGACATGCATAAAGCACGTTGGAAAAGGAGAGGGTCCTGCCTCTCTTGCCACTTCTGAAAACATTGCCTTTGGTTGGGGGCATCCGCTAGGGTACCCTGCAGGGCCAGGCCCCAGGGAGGGTTATCTGCTCTCTTGCTCTTGGTATCTTTAGTTCCTGGTTACACTGTCACATTAAATACCGCTGGTTTATGTAATGGCTGGCCCTTCCCTGGGATGGGCAGAGGAATGAGCGTCTTGGATCTGCCTGCACCCTTCTGTTTCTTTTTTACCTTTCAGAAGTCTCAGGTACAGAGCATGGTGCATCTTCTGGTTTTATTTTTTGGGGGTTTTTTTGTTTTGCAGAGGGCCCCTTGAGAGGAATGTGGATCTGGCAGTGGAGTTTCTCTTAAGGCTATGTCTACACTATGGCTCTTAAAGTAGCACAGCTGTGCCACCATAAGGTCTCCCATGTGGCTGCTCTGTGCCAACAGGAGAAAGCCCTCCTGCTGGCAATAATTAAACCCCCCTTGATGAGCTGAGGTGCCTACCCTCTCAGAAGAGCTCCTTCTGCCAACACAAGGCTGTCTGCACCAGTGCTTGTCAATCAAACTTCTGTCTCTGGGTGGAGTCCCCTCCACACACAAACACTCTTGACTGGCAAAAATGCTAGTGCACATCAAGACCTTTGCATGTGACGTGGCAGGGACTCAGAGCTTGACACATCTTCCATGCTGGTCTGGCAGGACACATTTCAAGCCCATGGCAGTATGAATCCTTTCCCCTCTCACATGCTCACTATCTGGCTCCTGCAATGTCTTTTTCAGAAGCAGACTTTCCAGGTGTGCAGGATATGGGGCGGGGAGGGATGCTGGTTTCACACCTGGGACCACAGCAGCACCTCCTCCAGTACCAGACCCATATAGGTGCAGCATTGCCTACCTCCCCATACCATTAAGGCTGTGCTAACAGGTCTCTGCATTTCATTTTTATGTATGGCTGGGGGAAAGTTGAAGTTACTGGGCAAAGGGTGATTCATTCTTTTTTAGGGCCAGAAGGAGTTGTCGTGGTCACCTTGTCCTAGCTGTACAGCAGAGGCCAGAGATGGCATCCTCAAAGGATCTCTGACTCCAGCCCAGAACTCTTGGCTGAGTTAGAGCAATCTCAGAGCAACAGATGCCCAATTTGGATTTAAAGACTCCAAGCAATGGAAATGCCACTCACACCGATCACTTTATTTTTGGGAAAGCTCTGTGGGTTTTGCTATGACTACTCTGCGATCTTTAGTCCCTCCCTGCTTTGCAATCACATTTCAGTGGTATAGTAAATTCATTTGAGCTAATTCTTTTCAGAGGGCCGTGACTGGGAAGATGGTGACCTAAACTAGAAGGTAGGAAAGTTCGATTCCTAATCCAGCTCCATAACCAGTCCCTTTCATCCTTCCCTTCTCTTCTTTTCTATGAAGTGTTTCTGAGAGCTCAAGATCTATATAAAAGCCAAGTACTAACATCCCCCAAGAGCTTAGCCCCTCCAGAATTGAATATCGTCTGTCTCCTCAATGGCTATTTTAAGCAGGGTCTATTCATAGCCCTCTTTTCCTGAGAGAGTTACTTTTGAAACAGCCCAGATATTTTGTGACTTAATCCCCCACCCCTGCCTCTTTATTCATTGGTTCACTTTGCTTTCTCTGAGGTACATTTCCTTTGATGTGAAATCACTCACTCACCTTTTCCATTGCCTTTTGTGGTTCCTGTCCATCTGGTTGCTGGTTCCCTACCATTTCAGCTTTGGTTTAACTTCTGATCTTGGGCAACCCTCATGGCTGCATCTTGTTCCTTATTCTTTTGTAGGGGAAGTTGGCCTCTGTGCCTCAGCCATGGTGACTCTCCATATTGCCCTGTCACGGTCTTCAGATCAAAACACTCCCTCACCCCATCCCCCAATCGAATGTGTGAACTGTAAGATGCTAAGACTGAGTCTTGGGCTGCTGAAACCAAACTGGGAATAGAAGCTGGGGTAGGTGCAAGGCCTATTGGGTGTCCTGAGGAGCTCTCTGAATAACAAAATGGAGCAGTCCTTCCTGGCCCTATGTAAACCAGGGGAGACGTAGGGCTATATACACATCTTGTGGGGCACACACCAAGGAAGGGGCGTGGGAACGTGGAGACAGCAGGAAATAACTCCTCAGCAGCTAGTAGCCACCTCTCAGTTGAAAGTGGTTCTGCTGCACGAAATCAGCAACTCACTCCTTCCATTCTTGCAGAGTCCTTTGCCCTGTCACTGTGTTGTAGCCCTTTTTATAGCCACAGGGACCCTAGGGCAGAGATATTTAAACTCTGGGTTGCAGACCCTCAGGCACCGGGTTGCAGCATACTGTGCTGCTGCTGCCAAAAGACTGGAATGCATCGCTCAAAGATGTAATTGTTGGGTCATGAGAATAAATGATGTTTTCAACTCGGTCTCAAGAAAAAAAGTTTGAAAAACGCTGCCCTAGTAAATTGATCAGAGTGAGCTTGACAGGTTTCCTTTCTGGGAATGGCACTTTACCCTCAGGGCCACATGATGGCAGCATAACCCTGGCAAAGAGCAAGGAGCTGGGTGTGCGGATGCCTTTTGAAAACTGCTGCAACTCCCTTCACTGATGACTGGGGACCAGAGGTGTTCCTGCCCCAAAGAAAGGATTGGGGTGCAAGCCCAGACCCCAACCCCTACTGTGCTGGCCCTGCCCCCTGGTCCTGATCTTGTCTGTGGGCCTGATCTCCATCTGGGGTCAGAGCTGGCACCAAATCCCACCACCAGCACTGGCCCAGCCTCAGGTTACCCAGGCTTCCTTTATTGTTATACAAACATTTTAATTTTTACTGCTTGGCTTCACTAACATTCCTTACTTGATTTTGCACAGTCATTCTACAGCCAATGTCTCCTGTTAGACTGGTACTGACACTGCCTTTTCTTCCAATGTCCATTCTGCTGCCCACCACTGTGTCCTTTCTTGCTTCATTTTCCTTCCTTGCAACTCTAACATCAGGTGTGAAGATTATCCAGACATCTCCGGACAGTCTCCTCCAACTTCCCACTGTAAAACTGTGTCACTCATGGTTTGGCATCAGCTGCCAGCCTAGTCCCAGAACCTGGCATCAGGCAGGTCCATGCTTAATTTCAAGAAATGCCATCTGGCCAATCCTGAGGTTCCACCACCTTTCCTGACCCTAACCTTGTTTCTGCTTTGTAGAGGAGGGCTGCTCCAGTTCACTGAGTCCTGCTGCCACACACTGCAGCTTTGACAGAGGCCCCTGGGCACTGCTTCCCACTGAGAAGTTTTTGTGCTTTGCACAATTTCTCATGGATTTCCTTCCCAGAAGGTAAGTCACTGTGAATGGGCTTGCAGGCCACTGTCACCACACATGCCAGTTGCTTGTCTACACTTGTCCTAGGGTTTCCTTTTTCCAGGACACAGCCAGTACTGTTTGTGCTCCACTGCCTCACAACAATGCCAACAATATTTCACAGCTTTTATGGACAAAACAAGGTAAATTTTAACCACAATTTGTATTGAACCTTTGAAATAGCTTGTGTCCAACAAGATCAGGATGAACATAGAGCCAGACCATGTTTAAATGTCTTTATTACTCATATTCTAAAAACCAATCCAAACTGGCTGAACTAACCCCGAATACTATAACTCTATTAATCTGCCATGCTGAGCTGAGTTGCTGCAGCAACCCAGGCAATTAGGTGAGACACATAAATACACAACATATTCCCCCCTTTACCCCCACCCCCCAGTTAAAACACTCCCTTAATAGAATAAACCAGGAAATGATGGCAAACTGCCTCATTTCCAGGATAAATTCTAGGGGGGTATTCTGCCCTGTATTGTGGGCTTTCCTCTAGCTAATGATCCAGGTGTTGAGGAGGCTTTCTCTCTTGAGATGTGATGTGATGGATTCTCTGATGTGATGTGATGGATTCTCTGACCCGGGCCTCCTGGGATAACCTTCTGAATGTGCCAAAATCAGGGCAAGCTGCAAAGCCAGGGGTCAAACCCTCAACCCAGTAATGGGTGGTACTTAAACCAGTCCCGCAGTCAGACACAAAACATGCTTCTGAATCCCCACACTGGTCATCACAAAATATAACAAAATAGAACCAGCTCCCTTTATTGCACATCAGCTCCTTCAGTCCCCAGCTAGCCACTGGGTTTCTTAAAGACATAGGTCTCTGGACCCCAAATAGCCAGCCACATCACCCAGAACATTATAGGCTTGGATCTTACTCAAAATACCACACTGCCAGCCAATTCTTTAGTAAGTACAACTAAAGGTTTAATACAAAAAGAAAACAAACAAAACATGAGAGACGTAAAAGAGTCAAAGTGAACCACACACATACAAATGATTTAGAGTCCATAGGAAGCAAGTCCTTCAAGAATTTGTCATTTGCAGATTAGTCCACTTCCTCTGATAGACACCCAGCACCAGGGTGGGTCTCAGTCCTTTCTCCAGTTGCAGGAGAATAGTTCTGGAGGAAGGTGATGGTTGCAGACTAGAGGCTGAAGACAAAATAGAGATGCAGTCACTGCTTTTTATCACCTCTGGCCTTCCCTCTCTGTCTGGAGTTTTTTGCAGTTCAAAATGGAGATGAGTCACATGGGTAAGTCTTAGTTGCTCAGCAGGTTTCTCCTTAGGCTCACTGTCCCTGGGAGCTTCCTTAATGGGCCATTAAGAAGACAATGATTTTATAGCCACCCAGTCTGGGTGCGCCCTAGAATCAAATAACTTAGAACACACAAAGAACAAGCATATTCCTAATCTCTAATACAGATATGACACCTACATGTACAGCATATAATCATTCCTAGCAAATTACAACCTTTCTATTGGTACCAAATATGGCATATCACATGGACTATTGCAAATATGAAATATTAACATGAAAGATAATCATAAACAATCCCCTAGAGCCAGACAGTGTTTTAAGCGGAGCCCAGGCTCTTGGTCAGCCTGGCCTGTCCTTGTGCTGGCTGTTCCCCATCCTAGAGGTGGGGAGGACTAGCCCAGATCAAAAGCTGGGATCTGCACTGCTGCCCCTGCCCCACCACCTTCTGCTTCACTCCAAAGTCAGCAGAGCAGGGCTCGCAGCAGGACAGTGCGGGGCCCACAGACCTGCGTGGCCAGCGGCTATCACCCCTCTTGCTCTCTCCAAGGATAGCTCTGCACCCAGATCCCTTTCCGTAGCACTCTTTTTGAGGCAGTCATTTACCATTTAGTATGTATGCAATGGATTGTTCTTTCCTAAGTGGAGTACTTTGCATTTGTCTTTATTGAATTTCATTCTGTTTACCTCAGACCATTTCATCAGTTTATCCAAATTATTTTGAATGATGATTGTGTGCTCCAAAGCACTTGCAACCTCTCCCAGCTTGGTATCATCGGCAAATTTTATAAGTGTACTCTTTATGCCATCGTCTAAACCACTGAGGAAAATATTGAACAGAACTGGACCCAGAACTGATCCCTATGGTACCCTGCTCTTTATGACCTTCCAGCATGACTGTGAACCATTGATAACTAGTCTCTGGGAGCAGTTATCCAACCAGACTTGCTCACGTTTTATAGCAATTCCATCTAGGTTGTGTTTCTCTAGTTTGTTAATGAGAAGCTGATGTGAGTCTGTATCAAAAGCTGACTAAAGTCTAGATACACCATGTCTACTGCTTCCCTCTCCACAAGTCTTCTTACCCCATCATAGAAAACTATCGGATTGGTTTGACATGATTTATTCTTGACAAATCCATGCTGACTATCACTTAACACCTTATTCTAGAGGTGGGCACACTATAACTGGTGTGCTGGATCCAGCCTGTGAGTGCCTTTCCTCCGGCCTGCCAGCTAACCCGCTTCTTCTCCTCCAGCTCTGGTGGTAGCTCATGCTGCAGCCAGAAAGCCGCTGCTGCCACTCTGCCTCCTCCTCCGAACTCTGGAGACAGTTTGTGCTGGGCCTCAAGTGCTGTGCCACCGCTTCCACAATCTAGCAGTCCCAGCTGTGCTGGGAGTGAGGGGCAGCAACAGCTTGCATCGGGTCAGGGCGCTGCTGCCTCTCAGAGCCGGAAGGGTGGGAAAGTGGCAGCAGTGCTCTGGCTCCAGCGTGAGCCCCTGCTGGATGGGGAGAGTGATACTGCTGCTCTGGGTGTGGTTCAAGCCAGTACTGAAGCTGGGAGGGAATGGGACTGGAGTCTAGCTCCACCACTTTTTCTAGGGAAGGGCTGCTGGCCACTTCCCGCTTCAAGCCCTGGCCCTCCACTCAACCCCCCTGCCTGTGACCTGCTATGACCTTCATCTCTGAAGGTCTCACCCAAAACACACCACACTATCCATTGTCTTCAGCCACGCCCTAAGATATAACCACATTTGCTCTGATCCTTCAGACAGAGACAGACACTTTCAGGAACTCTCTCAAGCATTCTTAATACTATAGTATCCACCTGCAAAAGTAAAAACAACAGATTGACAGAGCCAGATGAGTACCCCAAAGTCAAATACTACAGGAGAAGCCCAAAAAACCCCAGCAGAATGTCACTGGTCATCACATACAACCTTCAAATCAGACCTCTACAACAGATCATTAAGGACCTACAGCCTATTCTAAAAGATGATCCCTCTCTCTCTCAAGCCTTGGGAGACAGACCTCTCCTTGCCTACAGGCAGCCCCCTGACCTTGAGCAGATAGTCACCAGCAACTACAGACGTAACAACAGAAACATTAAAGCAGGCACATACCCCTGCAACAAACCATGTTGCTACCTTTGCCCGCATATCTGCAAAAAGACACCATCATAGTACCTAATCAAGCCAGCTACGCCATCAAGGACTCATTCACTTGCCCATCCACCAGTGTGATTTATGCCATCATGTGCCAGAAATGCCCCCACACCTTTTACATTGGACAAACAGGACAATCTCTGCACAAAAGAATAAATGGGCACAAAACTGCCATCAGAAATCACAACATTCAAAAACCAGTAGCTGAGCACTTCAGTCTTCCTAATCAAGCTGTTGATTGGTTGTTAACAACTGTGCTCAAGCAGATGGGTAACACATCAAGACTTTAAAGAGAAACTGCAGATTTGGAACTAATATGCAGAGTTGATTGTGTGAAAGCGGGATTAAATCATGACTACTGTGGATTCTTTTCCCATTACAACAGATGATTTGACTTCACCTTCCTCCATGTGCTGTTTCCCAGTGTTTGAATCTTAACAGTTGCTTTGACTTGTTGTTACAGTGTGACCTGATCCCATGATTTACACTCCCTTGCATTTATTTTTCTCCCATTTTGTAAGTTCCCTCATCTGAGCATCTGATGAAGTAGGGCTGTAACTACCTATTCTGGTGCTCGGGGCAAGCAGCCCCAAAGGTGCCTTCCCTCGACCCAGGCCTTGATCTGAGTCAGGCCCGATCCAGCCACACCCGCTGCCGAAAAGCAGCAGGGAGCCAGATCCATCCCGAGCTGCCTTCCGGTGGTGGCTGGGGATGGATTTGGATTCCCACCGCTGCTGAGGCTATGGAGAACTGGATCTGTCCACAGCCAGCTCCAGAAGGCGGCAGCAAGCCGCAGGCGGAGCTGGAAGCCACAGCAGGGTCAGAAGCCCCCAGCACCAAATCTTAGAGGGCACAGGGGACAGATCCGGCTCCCCGCGGTAGCTGGGGACAGATCCAGCTCATGGGGGGGGGGCCAGGAGCCTGATCCATCCCCAGCTGCCTATAGGGAGCCGGATCTGTCCCCCGCACCCTCTAAAATTCTGTAACTGGGGCTTTGTCCTGCTCACCCTGGCCTAGTTACGGCTCTGTGATGACGTGAGATCTTCTCCCACAAAGTTCATACAATGAATAAATTTGTTAGTCTTTAAATACCACAGGACTCATTGCTTATTTTGCTGAATTAGACTAAAATGGCTACCCATTTTGAACATAAGGCACATGTGGCTCTGAGGCAAAAAATGTTGCCCACCTCTGCCTTATTCTCTTCTTGATGTTTGCTAACTGATTCCTAAATTATTTGTTGCATTATTTTTCCTGGTACAGAAGTTAAATTGACTGGTCTATAATTCCTTGGGTTGTCCTTATTTCCTCTTTTATAGATGGACATTATATTTGCTCTTTTCCAGTCCTTTGGGATCTTTCCAGTCTTCCATGATTTTTTCAAAGATAATACCAATGGCTCAGCTATCTCCTGAGTCAGCTCCTTGAGTATTCTAGGGTGCACATCATCAGGCTCTAGTGACTTAAAGACATCTGACTTGTCTAAGTAATGTTTAACTAGCTCTTTCTCTATTTTAGCTTTTCACCCTATCCCATTTTTACTGCACACCCCAACATCTGGTATCCAATCATCACCAACCCTTCCTGATGAAGACTGAAAAAAGAAATCAGGCACTAGAGACCTCAGGCACAGGGTATATGGGGTGTACTGGAGGGCCTGATTTAGTGCAACATTGCAAACCCCATCACAAGAGGTGTCATTTGAGGAAAAACTTGAGTTGTCATAGGAGCAAAGGTGGATCATACTATACCCAGCCCATATGACATTTTGGAAAGCCAGGTGGGGGAAACAGTGAAGCAGATGGACCTATGAGAGGGCAAACCAAGGTGAAGAGGAGCAATTGCCCTGGCCCTTGCTCCATATAAATGATGTCCCTGTTGTGACAGACTGCTCCCTGAATCTGGCCTAGTGTACCACTGTGACCCCCCCCCCAGATCTCCACTCCTGAACCCCAATTCACCCCACTTTGCCAGGTGCCCCCACACTCCTGAGTCAGCCCACACCAGCCTCTTGCACATGGTCTGTCCCAGGCGGAAAGTTCACATCTTCTGGCTGCTTGGGCAAACGTCCCCTAGTGAGCACCCCCAACCCCAGATACCACACTGGGAACTTCTGTCATACAGGGACAGGAATCCTTCTCAAAGTACTATACCCTCATGTCCATCCATTTAAAGAAGAAATAGATTATTCTCAGCTGCCCTCACTCATACCCTCTAATGTCCATACAGCTTTAGATAAAACAACTGCTTGTTTGTTGATCAGGATAAATTTTTAAGTGAATTACTGCAGAATCATAATATAAATAAGTCAGTGGTTGCCACAAGTGAAATAAAATTTATAAGATGCATGCTAACCTATAACACTACTACACTGAACTGACCAGCCCATATTGCTATTTAAACCCATGTTAATAGTGTCATATTTGCACATGAAGTCTGACTCTGCAGTTTGCCTTCAAAGCTTTGCTTTGAAGTTTTTCTGTTAGAGTGCTGCAGCCAATGTGTCTTTCACAGAGTGTGCTGGGAGATTGAAGTGTTCCCCTATGAGCAGGGGTTAAAGTAAGGCAGAACACTCTGAAACTCTGTTCCTGGATCCACTACGTTAAGGGGTTCAGCATTCCAGGGCCCCTAAAAATAGAATATGGAGCTGGAAGGCTGCATTCAGTGGCCCACCATTGAAAAAATAGCAGGTCCCAGAACGCAGCGTTACAGTTCCATGTTCTATTTTTTAGAGCCCCAACACTGGGCCCAGGGGCAGCACTGAAGGGGTGCAGGATCCAGGGTATGGGCCCAGCGCCCGCCCCCAGCCAGCGAGCCCTGCCCCCTGGCCAGGGATTGGCCTGTTGGGGGCCGCGCCACTGTAGGTGGCTAGGCCGCGGCAGGGCCGGGCCAGAAGCAGCCTCAGGAGGCCGGGCCCAGGCCTGTGCCCGCGCCGCTGCAGCCATGGCCGGCCAGGCCCCCAATCCCCGGCTGGGGATGGGGCCACCATGGCTATGGGTGGCCAGGACCCCGATCCCAGCCAGGGACGGGGCCGCTGCAGCCACCCGTGGCCGGGCCCCCAGTTCCCTGGCGGGGGATCTGGGGCCTGGCTGCCCGATGCCGCGGTGGTGTGGGGCCCGGCCTCCTGTGGGCGCTTCTGGCCTGGGTCAGCCACGGCCTAGCCGCCTGTGGTGGTGCGGGCCCCCCCCCCGGCTCTATCCCTGGCCAGGGGGCGGGGCCTCCCGGGCCCCGGATCCCCGGCCGGGGATGGGGCCGCTGCGGCTGCAGCCAGCCAGGGCACTGGTGCTGGGACCTGGGGCATGTGCCCAGCACCACCAACACCCCTGACTGGGCCCCTAAAAATAAGAGGCCCTGGAGCAACATTCTGCTGTGTTCCAGTAGCCTGGGGCAGGGGCCAGGGCCAGGGGTGTGCTGAGGGGCTCAAGCTGCGCCCTAAACCCTCCCCTTCCACACTCCGCCCCAGTTGGGGTCTGCAGCCTCCACTTCAGCCGCGCTGCCACCCGGACCTGGGGCTAGCCATCCCCATCTCCCCAGCCATGCCACCGCCAGGGAGCAAGGGGCCAGCCCGGCTCGTGCTGGGGCTGGTATTGAGGGAAGGGGGTGGGGCGCTGGCAGGGGGGGGGGGCAGAAGCTGGGGTCTGGGGGGGGCGCATCCATATGGGGGGACACTGACAGGGGAGCGTTTCAGGGCCACCCCCATTATACTTTAACCCCTGCCTATGAGTGCTTGAATGTTATCATTTCTGATACCTGATTTGTGTCCATTTATTCTTTTGTGCAGAGACACTCCAGTTTGTCCAATGTATAAGGCAGAGGACCATGACTGGCACATGCTGACATACATCACATTGATGGATAAGCAGGTAAAAGACCCCTTGAAGGAGTAGCTGGTCTGATTAGGTCCTATGATGGTGTCATTTGTGCAGATACGTGGTTAGCATTGGCAATGGAGTTTGCTGCAGGTATATGTGCCTGCTTTAGTGTTTCTGTTGCATGGTCTGTAGTTGCTGGTGACTCTCTGTTTAAAGTTGGGGAGCTGTCTGCAGTGGTTAAAGTATAATTTGAAGGAACCATTGTAATCTCTGGGCCCCCTTCCCATATTATCTGGGGTCCCTTCATGGATGTGTGGGTCTCAGCCCAGGTAGGCATTTGCAACCACTTCTCAGTACCTTATGCATCAGTTGTCGCTCCATAAAAAACATGGTTATTCCGCTATAATAATACTGGCCCCAGTCCTGGCCTCATACACTGCCCTTTCCACCCCTTTGCACCTCCCTGACCACAATCCCAGCCTCACTCTGCCTTTGCCACCTACTGGACCTGATCTTGTCCTCACACACTGCCCTTACCCCCATCGTGGTCCCACATGGTGCCCGCTCCATTCCCCTACCCCCTATCCCAGCCTCACACGCTGCCCCCTGCGCCACCCTAGATGGTACTTGGTCCTGGCAGGAATGCAGAGAGCTGGACTCCGTGATCCCTCAGGGTCCCTTCCAGTTCTGTGATTCTGTGATGGTCTTGTCATAGTTTCCAAAATACAATTTGATCTCATTGATATTACTTAACTAAAATAAAACAATAAATCCATCTAAGAGAATGTAACTTTGTGGATCTGTGAAGAACTTCACTTGAGAAAGTTGAGCTCAGGTTTAAGGAAATGGAAGCTTCAAATTCTCCCCCAAATCCTAAGGCCTTAAATATCTTTTCTTGCACATAACAGGCTCTCTTGTTTTATTTTCCAAAGGGATAGCCGTGTTAGTCTAGTCCAGCAAAAAAACCAAGGAGTCATATGGCACTTCGAGACTAACATTTATTTTTCGCACGAGCTTTCATGGGAGAAAAATCCCATTTTGTCGGATGCTTCGAAGATGGGTGAATTTACAGAATGGAATGAAAATAAATGCAAGGGGGTGTAAAACATAGGATCAGGTCATACAGTAACAGCAAATCAGAGCAGTTGTTAGGTTCAAACCATGAGAAGTCTGAAGTCAAATTACCTTTTGTAATGGGAAAAGAAACCACACTCTTGATTCAGTCCTGCTTTCACAGAATTTAGCTTGCATATTAATTCGAGTTCAGCTGTTTCTCTTTGAAGTCTTGATGTCCCAGCCACATCTCTGACGATAGTCGTTAACAAATCATTTATCGAGTGATTAGAAAAATGTAAGTGCTCAGCAACTGGTTTCTTTGTTTTGTGATTTCTGATATCAGCTCTGTGTTCACTTATCCTTTTGTGCATCGATCGTCCTGTTTGTCCAATGTATAAGGTGTTGGGGCATTTCTTGCTCATGATGGCATAGACCACATTAGTAGATGAGCAGGTAAATGAGCCTTTGATGGAGTAGCAGGCTTGATTAGGACCTATGATGGTATCTATTGTGTAGATATGTGGGCAGACTTGGCAGCATGGTTTGTTGCAGGGGTGTGTGCCTGCTTCAATGTTTCTGTTGTTAGATCTGTAGTTGCTGGTGAGTATCTCTTTAAGATTGGGTGGCTGTCTGTAGGCAAGGAGAGGTCTGTCTTCCAATGCTTGAGAGAGCGAGGGATCATCTTTTAGAATAGGCTATAGGGCCTTAATGATCTGTTGCAGAGGTCTGACTTGAGGGTTGTACGAGGTGACTAGTGGTGTTCTGTTGTTTTCTTTCTTAGGCCTCTCCTGTAGTAGATGACTTTGGGGAACCCGTCTAGCTCTGTCAATTTGTTTTCCTACTTCCCCAAGTGGGTGCTGTGGTTTCAAGAATGCTTGATAGAGATCCTCAAGATGTCTGTCTCTGTCTGAGGGAACAGAGCAGAGGTGGTTATATCTCAGGGCTTGGCTGTAGAAAATGGATCGTGTGGTGTGTTTAGGATGGAAACTCGAAGGATGTAGGTAACTATACCGATCAGATCTGAGGATCATTTATATCTCCAAATCAGTGGCACTGCTATGGGCACCCGCATGCCCCACAATATGCCAAAATCTTTATGAGCGACTTAGAACAACGTTTCCTTCAGTCTCATCCCAAAACACCTCTTCTCCTTCGAGCGCTGCTCACAGCAGTCAGTTACAGGTGTCTACATGCCGCAGCGCACGGTAGCTCAGAAAGTCTTTAGCATTAGCCTGTCAGGTCAGGGCGCACGGCCATCACCCCATCCACACCGCGGCCACGGCTATATAGGTGACTGTGACCCTGACCCTCCCCGTTCCTTTTTCCACCATCAGCGTCGGTTCGGATCAGCGTTATCTTGCGAAACGCAAGGGTCTGTCTTTCTGCACAAAATTCGAAATGCCAGGATTCAAGCCGTGCTTTAGGATGCTGCAAGGCTTTCCCAATGGACGATCCACACAAGAAGTGCCTTGCTTGCTTGAGTGAGTCCCACGTCACAGCGGACTGCCCCATCTGCCAATCCTTCAGCTGGAGGACTCAGCTGGAAAGGGAGCATCGCCTCTGCCTGATTTCAGGGACTGGAGCTGCTCCACTCGAAAGCAGCCGAGCCATCAGCACTCCGTCGGACCCTCAGTCGGCCTGGGCTCAAGCTTCCCATCGATCCCTGGTACCAGGCTCAAGATCTTGGCCCTCCACGGTACCTTCTAGGCACCGACCTCTCTGGTCTCCCGGTAGCCTCTCAGCCACGCCGAGTAGGGCCCCCACTCAGGCACCAGCTTGCCAAGGGCACTTAAATCTGGCTTCAGTGTGGAACACGAGACAACCAGCCACAACGGCACCGTCTCCCTCGGCGCCGCTGGACACAGCACCTCCCACAAGTCCGGCACCACCGGCAAGCCTGGCATCACCACCAAGCCCAGTACCGCTGGACCCGGCACCATCGCCGTTAACCCCACTTCCAGTACCGTCACTTCCGGTACTGTTAGACTTGGCACCGCCAACACCAGCACCGATCCCAGTATTGTCCCGGGCCTCCTCACCTCTCTCCAACCCAGCACCGTCGAACCCGGTACCAGGCCCAAGTTCTACAACTCTGCCTCACTGCTTCTCCGAGGAGTTCTCGGTACCAGACTGCCGTCTATCGGGGGGAGGTCATCCAGGTCATCCTTGGAAGATCCCTTTCTTCCCCCCAAGGAGGAGCGGCCAAGAAAGCAAGCCCGCAAAAGCTCTGTATCACGAGCGTGCGGCGATGGCACCCATCGGGGGAAACACCTGGCCCCATCATAATGCCTATGCCACCGTCGAGCTCCCCACACAACAAATGCATCCTCGACTGGCTGAAAGTGAAGGCAGATGACACCCCCTCCCGGTACGAACGTTCGCCTGCACCAGAGTCCTCAGATTTCTCTGACAACAGGCCGGACCCTGATTATACACAACAAAGCAGATCAAGGGCCCAATCATCTTCGTCGCCTGACGAGAGATTAATCAACATGTCCACCAACCGTGAAGGAGATCCTTTCATTGAACAGGACCTTCTCTGCCACATGGCAGCAAACCTGAAGCTCAAGCTAGGGGTGATCCAGGTGGAGGATGACTCCCTCTTTGACGCATGCCGTCAAGCCCTGCCGGCTAAGGTCGGAATCCCTTTGCACGCCAGGATGTTCTGCATTGTCGAGGAACGCTGGCAAATGCCTTCCTCAATCCTGCCAGTGTCCAAGGTAGTGGACAAGAAAATATTCCGTCTCTCTGGAAGGGTTTCCCTTCCTGTTTCACCACCCGGCCCCGGGGTCCTTTGTGGTCGACGCAGTCAATCAAAGGGAGAGACAAGGCCAACCTAGCACCATGCCCAAGAACAAGGAGGCAAGGAGGCTTGACCTGCTCAGCAGGAAAGTCTACTCCTCAGCCGCCCTCCAGCTGCGCATCTCAAATCATTCTGCTTTGATGATGTGCTACATCTTCAACCTGTGGGAAGCTCTACGAAATCTCCATCGGCCATCCCCAAGGATCGCCTGAGAGACTTTGAAGTGATGCTGGATGAGGGAGAGAGAGCATCCAGGGATGCACTTGCGGCAACCTGGGATGCAGTGGACGCAGCAGCACGCACAATTGCATCGGCAGTGGTGATGTGCCGATTGGCCTGGCTCCAGAACTCCGGCCTCTCCACGCAGATGCAACAAGTTATTCAGGACCTTCCCTTTGAAGGCCCCGACCTCTTTGCATCTTCCACAGATGCGAAGCTGCATGGTATGAAGGACTCGAGGGCCACTCCGAGGTCCCTTGGGATCTACACCCCACAACCTGTTAGATGTTCCTCGAAGTCACACCAGCTACAACAGCAGCTACAGCAACTGAAACAACAGCTGCAGCTGCAGACCTAGTTTCCAAGATCTCTCCAGTTTCCCCAGCGCCACCTTGGGGATCTGCACAAGGATAAAGGCTGGTCATGTAAAGGGGGTAAGCTTGGCGCCTCCCAGTCGGGGCGGCGCAGACAGGGGCAGACCATTCATCAGGCCACAAACAGCGTTTTTGATGGTCCCTTTGAGGGCAGCGCTCCACAGCCCCTGTTCTCCCCTCACTGCCTCTGCCACTTCGCGCCACAGTGGACCTGGGTCACTTTGGACCAATGGGTCCTCAACACAGTAGGAAGAAGATACCTCATCCAGTTCCTCTCAACCCCCCAGGACAGGAAACCATCCTCTCCCATAATCACAGAGAACCCCAATCTACTAGGCAAGCTCGAGGTCAAATGCCAAAAGTTACTCTCTCTCGGAGCCATTGAAAAGGTTCCCAAGGGGGAACGTGGCAAAGGGTTCTATTCCCGCTACTTCCTGGTCCCCAAACCCAACGGGGACCTACGGCCCATCCTAGACCTCAGAGCTCTCAACAAAAACATAAAGAAAATAAAATTCCGCATGATCTCCCAACCGCAGATCATCCCCTCCTTGTCCCCAAGAGTGTGGTTCACAGCCCTCGGCCTAAAGGGCGCTTAGTTCCACATAGCCATCCGGCTCCACCGCAGGCAGTTCCTCAGGTTTGTAGTGGCACGACACCATTACCAGTTTATCGCCCTCCCCTTCGGGTTATCACTAGCCCCCAGGGTATTCACAAAGTGTGTCACACCGGTTGCAGCGTTCCTACGCAGGAGGGGTGTAAGAATCTACCCCTACCTGGAAGACTGGCTCATAGTGGGCAAGTCAAGTTGACAAGTACAAGACCATGTCAATGTTGTAACAGACCTGTGCGAGTTCCTGGGCTTCGGCATACAATTGGAAAAGTTCAAGCTTTGCCCCACCCAGGACATAGAGTTCATTGGAGCACGCCTGGACGCTCGGCAAGGCATCACATCCTTGCCCCTGTCAAGATTTCAGTCCATCCGCACCATCATCAAGGAGCTCCAGACACCCGGGCTGACTACAGCGCACAGATGCATGCAGCTCCTGGGGCACACAGCAGCGGCCACGTCGGTAATCAGAACAGCCCGCCTGTGGATGTGACTGTTCCAGCTCTGGTTCACCACAAGCTTCCGACCAGAATGGGACCATCTCAACAAGGTAATCTCGATACCCCAACATGCCCTGGAGTCCCTCCAAATCTGGCAGGACCCCGACTTCGTGATGGGGGGAATCCTGTTCAGGGAGTCCAAACCTGCAGTAACCCTGATAACGGATGCCTCCAACCTGGGGTGGGGCACCCACCTGTCCAGGGGCCTATCCACACAAGGCGCCTGGAGCCCTGAGGACAGTCTCCTCCACATAAATGTGAAGGAGCTCAGAGCCATCAGACTGGCCTAAATGACCTTCCTGGACCAGATCCAGGGCAGAGTGGTCTAAATCCTCTCAGACAACACAGCAGCCGTGTTCTACATGAACCGCCAAGGGGGAGTCCGCTCCTCGGCCCTATGCAAGGAAGTGACCAAGCTTTGGCAACTAGCGATAGACCATCACTTCACGCGAACTGCCGCCCATTTCCCCAGGGTGGACAATGGCATAGCAGACTCACTCACCAGAAAGCTGCCGGCGAATCACGAGGGGTCCCTCCAAAACGAGGTTTTCTCCCTGCTGACAGTCAGGTGGGGAACCCCTCATATCAACCTCTTTGCAACCGCGCAGAACCACAAATGCCCTCGGTTCTGCTCCCTCTGAGGTCGGGAGAAGGGTTCTCTCAGCAATGCGTCTCTCCTCAACTGGTCAGCAGTCTGAATGTACACCTTCCTGCCAATTCCCCTGATTCACAGGGTGCTTCTGAAGGTCCTCACAAACAAGGCACTCATCATCCTGATAGCCCCGGGCTGGCCCACGCAACACTGGTTCCCTCTCCTACAAGACATGTCAGTGAGGACCCCACTCTGCCTCCCACGGTGCCTTCGGCACCCCAAACTGTGCCTCCTGCACCTGACAGCCTGGATGATCTCTGGCTCAGCGAGCAAGAGAGACGTTGCTCGAATAGGATTAAAAAGGTCCTGGTTGGTAGCAGAAAACCCTCCACCAGGTCCACCTACATCGCAGAATGGAATCACTTCTCCACTTGGTGCCGTGATAAAAACATAGACCCTATCTCCGCACCAGTACGGGCAACCTTAGATTACCTTTTTGACCTAAGGGAGAAAGGCCTATCCCTGTCATCATTGAAAGTGTATTTGGCAACAATCTCAGCCTTTCACCAAAGGACAGATGGGGTCCCATTCTTCTCACACCCCATCTGCCATAGATTCCTGAAAGGAGTTGAAAAACTTTTTCCCCACATCTGTAACCCCACCCCGCAGTGGGACCTGAACGTGGTGCTACAGGCTCTGACAGAACCGCTGTACGAGCCCTTAGACAGCCACCCTGCTAGTGCTGTCCTGGAAAGTGGCTTTCCTAGTGGCCGTTACATCGGTCAGGAGGGTTTCAGAGCTACAAGCCCTATCCTCTGAACCCCCATATACGGTTTTGTTTCCCGACAAGGTGATCCTGCGTCACCACCCCTCGTTCCTGCCCAAGGTCACCACCCCCTTCCACATGAACCAAGAAATCTGCCTGCCGGTCTTCTATCCAGACCTGCAGGTGACAGAAAACCAGAGACGGTGGCACACCCTGGATGTGAGGAGAGCGCTCCTAACCTACATTGAGCGCACACGATCCTTTCGCAAGACCCCCCAACTGTTCGTGGCAGTCGCGGAAAGCGTGAAAGGTTCCCTGGTATCCTCTCAATGCATCTCCAAATGGATTGTGAACTGCATTAAAGACTGCTACAGAAGGTCAAACATGCCTCTCCCAGAGACTGTGAGAGCCCACTCTACCAGAGCTCTGGCGTCTTCTACAGCCTTCCTCACTAAAGTCCCGATCCAAGAGATCTGCAGGGCCACTACGTGGTCGTTGGTACATACCTTCATGACGCACTACGCCATTGCCCAATAGGCGAGAAATGATGCCGCTGTGGGCAGAGCTGTACTCAGTGTGGGCAGACTGTAACTCCTCCCACCATCCTTGGGTATGGCTACCAGTCACCTGTAACTGAATGATCTGAGCATCGCTCGAAGGAGAACGGTTGGTTACTCACCTTAACCGTCCTTCTTCGAGAGGGGCTGCTCACATACATTCAGGTCCCTCCCACCAGCCCCGCTAATGGAGTTGGCAAAGGTATATGGGACTGGGAGGGTCAGGGTCCTGGTCACCTATATAGCCGCCGCCGTGGCATGGAGGGGGCTTTTGCCGTGCGCCCTGACCTGACAGGCTAATGCTAAAGACTTTCTGAGCTACCATGCTCTGCGGCATGTAGACACCTGTAACTGAATGTATGTGAGCAGCCCATCTTGAAGGAGGATGGTTACGGTGAGTAACCAACCATTCTGTTCGCTTATGCAGTCTGATTGTACAATTTTATGCGAATTAGTCCATGCAAGGTTTCTTTATTAATGTCCATAACCTATTTTACAGGACTAATATAGTGTCATGTTTCCTGTAGCATTGTTTATGTGCACTGATGTGAAACATGTTTTGTATGGCCTAGGGAGTGGTAGATAGACAGAATTCTCTCAGTAACATGTAAACAACCAAAGCTGAAGCAAGCAAGTAGCAGGAGGAGGTAAAGCCTATGCACATTGAGGTTTGTGACTCAGAGCAGACAAAGAGATCTCCTCTGCCAAGAAAGGGAGGGGTCAAGGGAATCTGAAAACAAAGAGAATCACTTTGAACTGTTTAGGGCTCTTTCCCTGGGAAATTCCATCTTAAAACAACTTCAAGCAAGATCTCGGCCCTACCTGGAATCAGGCAGAGACTGGCTGTACAAACATCTGACAGCTGAACATCTTGAGCATAAACATGAATTAAAAGAGGTAGAGATATTAGGTTAGTATGTGTGTTTTACCTTTTATTTCCCTGTGGTCACTCCTGACTCAGTTATATTATCATTCTGCCTTGATTGGCCATTTTCTCACTCGTAGTTGTGTAACCCTTCTGCCAGGGCAGGCTGGCAGAACAAGGGCTGGGTTCTATACCTAGGGGTTTCCCAATAATGTAGCACCACCAACTGGCTCAAGCCCCCACCCAAATTTCTGGGAATCCTGCACTGTTCCCTGGGCACCCCAAAGGGTCAGGCTTTGCCACTCGCAAGCATGAGTCTGAGTGTAGTAAACAGAACTTTTAATAGTAGTAAAACAAAGTGTGAAAGGCCAAATAACAGAAATCAGCGCTGATCTAGCTAATCAGTATTGAGCAAAGTTCCAACAACCCACATCACATAACAGAACATACAAAACTTAATGGCAAAACCATCACTGATCTGGAGAATCAGTGCTAACTAGGCTCCCAACCAACCCTAGGGTTCGTAGGGAGTGTCTTTCATGCCAGCTGTCCACCGATGCCACCTACTGGCCACTTACTCCATCCAATAGCATCGTCCCTTGGGTCCATCCACTGTCCGCCAGCTCCGCCCACCAGTCACTCACACCACCCAGCTAGCTGCTGGTGCTCTCATCATCCACTGGCTCCGCCCACCGGTCTCTCACACCACCCATTCTCACTGTCCACTGGCTCTGCCCATCAGTCACTTGCACTGCCCAGCTCGCCGCTAGCTACTCTCACCATCCACTAGCTCTACCTGCTGCTCCTATTCAGTAATTTCAGTTCAGAGAGGCGGGAGTTCCCTCTCTCTAATAATCTCAGCTCAGAGAGTTTGCCTCTGGCTAGTTGATTACTGATTATTTGTCACTAAAGATAGGGGAGCTGTCTTTGCCCTGCTTTCCTCTTTCCTCTCACACAGTTCCACTTGTTTCAAACACACTGTGCTTGTTGCTGGGGAAGTGTTTGCTCTCAAAGTCTCCAGGGAAGATATTAGTGATGCCAAGAAATTGGTGGGGCTGCTCTTGCCCATGGTGTTTGTTAGTTTGCAAAATGAAGCTCTTGATGTTCAATTCTGACCCTTGTTGCTGCAAACATCACTCCGCAGACCGGGTTAGGCGCCTGGGAAACTTTGGTTTACAGTAGATCTTCTGAGGGTTAATGCAATATTTCTGACAGGAAGCAGACACATTTTTGATAAAGGTTTCATTTGAAGAACTGGTTGAAAAATGGGAAACTACTGTATGGCCTATGATGCTGTCTGGATTGAGGGGATCATCTATGATAGTTATTCATATTAACAATATTTCATAATTGCAATAATCTGTAAGAGTTAGGCCATGACTGGTACCAATAGAAAGATTGTAACCTGCTAGGAATGATTATATGGCTTATGTGCAGAAATTGTATCTGTATTAGAAGATGTGAATGTTCATTATATCTGTATTTCAACCTGTGTGATTCTGGAAAAATACCCAGACAGCATGTCTGAAACCATTGCCTCCTTAATGGCCTATTAAGGGAGTTCACAGGGACAATACACCCAGGAAGAAACCTACTTAGTGAGTCACCAAGACTGATTATGTGACTCAACTCCATTTTGACTTGCAAAGACTCTCCACAGCTCAGGAAAAGCCAGAAGTGATAAAAGGCAGCAGCCTCAACTCCATTTTGTCTTCAGTCACCACTCTGCAACCAACATCCTTCTTAGGAACTACTCCCCTGCAATTGGACAAAGGACTGAGGCCCACCCAGGTGCTGGGTGTCTGCCAAGGAAATTGGACTAACCTCAACCTCCAACTTCTTCCAAGAACCTAGTTTATGGGAACTCTAATTTATTTGTATGTGTGTGATTCACTTTGACCCTTTAACACCTCTCATATTTTTTTTCTATATTAAACCTTTGGTTTTAGTTACTAAAGAATTGGCTGGCAGCATGGTACTTTGGGTAAGATCCAAGCCTATATGGTTCTGTGTAACATGGCTGACCCTTTGGGGTCAGGAGAACGTATTTTTTTATGAGTCCCAGTGGCTAGGTGGGGACCAGAGGAGCTGATGTGCAATAAAGAGGGCTGTTTCTATTTTGTTATGCTTTGCAATGACCAGTGTGGGGAATCTGAAGCATGTTTTGTGACTGACGGGGAGACTGGTTTAAGTACCACCTTGTCACTGGTTTGGGGGTTTGACCCTGGTTTTGCAGCGTGCCCTGATTTTTGCACATTCAGAGGTTTATCCCAGGAGGCCCAGGTCACATGCTTCTCTCTGGAATCCTGCAACCCCCATGCATACTTGATCCCAGCCAGGCCAGGGATTGATGTAAAAAGAATAGGCAAAGGTGTCCTCAGTTTAATCTCAGCTGAGATCACAAAGCCCAAAAGGCTTCCTGTTGTCAGATGGCGGTGGATGGAGTTAAGGGGATTTCAGTGTCTTGGCTGCATGGTGCTGATTTAACCTGTCTGGGTAGGTTATGGGAGTCCTTAGTGATCATGAAGCTTGGTTTGGGGATAATCAACATTCCCCAGATATCTGAGTTACAGAGCCGGATTGGTCTTCAAAGGAGCCCTTGGGAAGGGAACATTCTTGGGCACGTTAGTATCAATATGGAACAGCCAAATGTGTTGTGTGTTAGAAGATACAGGCCTGGCACCTCCTGCCCAAAGAGATGTTGCTGAATGGATACTGATTGCCCCATTTGAAGGGGCTGCTGCTTGTACATGCCAGGAGAAGGGGAAAGGAGCTGATGAAAGCACTCTGCCTGCCAAGGGGAGAGACATGAGAAGCCCCAGAGGAGCAGATCTGGGGAGATGTCGCTGATATGGTGGGGAGATGCTGACCACTTGTATAGGAGTTACAGACAGAATACATTGTGCAGGGTGATCCATGGAAAGCAGGGGAGGATAAGCAGAGCAGCTGAAGGAGGCAAGTGAGCATGTTGTGGTGTGGTGACATGGAAGAGGATGAGCTGTTGCTGGGATGGGAAGGGGCTTTGGGATGGGACAGTGCAGAGAACTGGCATGGGGGTGCTGTGTGTATGGGCTGGGAGTTGGGTCCTTCAAGAACAGCAGATTATGGGCATCGAGAGATGACGACAGACCCTGTAAAGGTGGGTATGGGGCTGTGAAGGACAACAAGGCCTGTGCAGCTGGATGTAGCAGGACCATGTGGACCTGAAGTTGGGAGATGTTACTAGGCCTAACACTGATCCCCATGTGACACTGTACGGATTTGGGGCATCGTCTGTGATACTATTTCATAGCAACTATTCCATAATTTTACTAATCCATAGGAGCTGTGCCATGTTCAGTACTAATAGAAAGGTTGTCACTTGCTAGGAATGATTACATTGTTTATGTGGAATTGTTATTTCTAGATTAGGAATATGTTTGTTATACCTTCGTTTCAACTTTCTTTATGTTGGGAAACTCCCCAGACTGGATATCTAAACTCATTGTCTCCTTAATGAGCTAAGAAGGGACCCACAGGCACAGACCCAAACTGACTATGTGACTCAACACAACTCCATTTTGATTTTCAAAAATGTCACACAGCACGGGGAAGGCCACAGATTATAAAAGACAGCAGCCCCAAGTCCATTTTGTCTTCAGTCTGCAGACTACAACCAACACTCTTCTCTGGAACTATTCATCTTTGACTGGACAAAGGACTGAGGCCCACTGAGGTGCTGGGTGACTACCAGAGGAACTGGACAATCTTGCAAACTCCATCTTCTTCCAAGGATTTGCTTTACAACAGGGGTCTCAAACACGTGGCCCATGGGCTGCATGTGGCCCCTAAAGCTATTTCTTGCGATCTGCAATGACAAAATTGTTACTGATTCTTGTAATATCATTACATGGAAAGGTTTCAGTGGTGCGGCCCTCAGGCTAATGTACTAATCCTCGTGTGGCCTTCTGCTAGTCCTCATGCGGCCCTAGTGGTGATTTGAGTTTGAGACCCCTGCTTTACAACATGGAGTCTTAATCATGTGTATGTATGTGATTCACTTTGACCCTTCAACAGCTCTCATATTTTGTTTCTTTTCTTTTTATATTAAATCTTTAGTTTTAGTCACTAAAGGATTGGTTGGCAGCATGGTATTTTGTGTAAGATCCAAACCTATATTGTTCTGGGTAATGTGGCTAGCCCTTTGGGCAGGGGTTAAAGTATAAATTGGTGGGCCCCGGAATCCTCTGAATTGGGCAGGCCACCTTCCTGCACAGGTGGGCCCCCCTCCCACATGGGTGGGCCCCCCAGCTCCTGCCCCCTGAATGCCAGCCCCCTACCTGCCTACCCTGCACCCCAGCTCTTTCCCCTCAAATGCCAGCCCCCCACCCACCTACCCCACACTGCAGCTTCTGCCCTCCCCATGCCAGTCCCCCATACCAGCTACTGCCCCCACCCCAGCTACTGCTTTCAGCCCCAATCTGGCTGCTGGCCCCCCCAACCTCCTGCCGTGCAGCGCCCTCTTCCCCTGCTGCCCCAGGCTGACCTCCCCCATGCCCTTTCCCTACCAGGCTGGCTTGCCTGCCCCAGAAGCCATCCCCAGGGCCCCCTTAACTGCCACAGGGCAGAGTGGCCCCAGCCCTGGCATGGCCTGAGACTCTGGCCCTGAGCCAGCTCTCAATGAGCATGATCAGAAGTTCTGAGCATGCCCAGTGAGAGCCAGCCCTGGGAGGGTGATTTAAAATCTCCCCCTCCCTGCCGGCTGGAATACAATGGAATGTGGTTCCTGGACCTGTTATTTTTAGGGGGCTCCGCGTTTGGGGAGCCCCGTAAAAATAGCAAATGGAACCAGAACTCTGTGTTCTGGGGCCTGCTGATCTCATCCCCCCCCGCCGCCCCCCATGTAACCCAGGCCAGACACCTGACTGCAGGGATTTCTGCTCAGAAAGCAGTAACTCTGGGTGTCCACCACCAGTCCTGCAAAATTCCACATACTGATTCTGTTGGTAGAAACCCTCTGAGACTGGTTTTGAGTTCTTGACCCTCAAAGACACGGCTCTGGCCATCACTTGTCCAAACCACTCTTCTTTCCATCCAGAAAGTGATCTCAGCCCACACAGGCATCCCTCCAGCACCATGTGAGTTTGCCAGGGGCCTGGTAGTGATGACAGCATTCTGGGTACCATAGACAGATAAACTTGTCCATCACCTTCCTCCAAAAATGGATTCCCAGTGGCTGGGCTGCATCTGCCCCACCTCTCTCATTAGCCATGGCAAATCCCAGGGGAAGCAGGGAAGCGAATTTGAGCAAGAGCACAGTCTTCGGGGGTGTCCTTGTTTAGCTGGTAATGTTGAGACGTCAACATGTAGGGGAGAGGAGGGAGAATGGGAGGGATGTCATGGCTGCCCCCACTTGCCAGAATGCCTTAGATTTCAGCTAGAAAGGACATTTGCTTTGGCCAGTGCTCCCCAGAGCTCTGTTCTGCTTCTGCCCCAGCATAATGACCTGAAGGACTCGCACTTCTAGGACCTGCCTCCATGAAATAGAGCTGCAGAGCTCACAGGCCTGCCCCTCAATTCTCCATGTGGTTAGGACACCAAGCGTTCTGCAGCCCTTGTTTGTCTAGGACTCCTCTGCCCACATTTTTGGGGTCAGGGCCACTCACTAAATGCCCATGCATGGGTTGATGCCCATGCTACCAGAGGGCGAGAGAAGAGGTTTTTCACCAATGACCATGGCTCTGTGAGAGTATCTCCTGAATCACTTCTACTTCTACATCAGCCAGGCGCCTTCCTGGAACAACTCCTCTCTCAGGACCTCCAGAATTCAAAGCAGCAGAAAGAACCTGGGCGGTGGAGCAACCTCCTAACACCTCAACTCTGATGGCTTGCTGCCAGCTGACGAAGCTCACTGGTGGAGGGAGCTGCATTCTCACATATGTGACTGCAGAGAAGCTGCTGGCTGAAAGAAGCAATGCAGCAAAGCGGGTGGCAAAGCACTTCCTTCCTCCAGAACCCTTGTGAGCCTAGCCTCTGAAATGGGACAGCATCCTCCCCTCCTACAGGCCTGCTCTAGGGAATCCCATTCCACCTTTAAAGGGGGCTTTTATTAAAGGAAGCAGTTACTGATGCAAACAGACTTCCCCACAGTGCCCATCCCAACTCAATTTCAAAAGGGATAGCCGTGTTTGTCTAGTCCAGTAAAAAAACAACAAGGAGTTGTGTGGCACTTCAAGACTAACAGATTTATTTTTTGCATGAGCTTTCGTGGGAGAAGATCCCACTTCCTCAGATGCTTCGAAGATGGGTGAACTTACAGAAAGGAATGAAACTAAATGCAAGGGGGTGTCAAACATAGGATCAGGTCATAAAGTAACAGCAAATCAGAGCAGTTTACAGTCTCAAACCATGGGAAGCCTGAAGTCAAATTACCCTTTGTAATGGGAAAAGAACCCATAGTCTCGATTAAGTTCTGCTTTCACAGAATTTAGCTTGCATATTAATTCGAGTTCAGCTGTTTCTCTTTGAAGTCTTGATGTCGCAGGTACATCTCTAATGACAATCGTTAACAAATCCGTCATCGAGTGATTAGGAAGATGGAAGTGCTCAGCAACTGGTTTCTTTGTTCTTTGATTTCTGATATCAGCTCTGTGCACATTCTGTCTCTTACGGAGCGATCGTCCTGTTTGTCCAATGTATAAGGTGTTGGGGCATTTCTTGCACATGATGGCATAGACCACATTAGTAGATGAGCAGGTAAATGAGCCTTTGATGGAGTAGCAGGCTTGATTAGGACCTATGATGGTGTCTGTTGTGCAGATACGTGGGCAGACTTGGCAGTGTGTTTTTTTTTTTTTTTCAGGGGTGTGTGCCTGCTTCAATGTTCCTGTTGTTAGATCTGTAGTTGCCGGTGAGTATCTGTTTAAGATTAGGAGGCTGCCCAGCTCAGCCTCTCTTGTTTACCTAGGACCACATATTGTCTGGGACTAGAGCACATGGAGACCTCTCGTGGCTGGATCATACATTGCAAGTAGCCGTAGCACACCTAATATTAGGAATAGCATCTTTATAATGCAACCACAGATCTTTCTGCTGCATGGCACAACACAGAGAATTGCATGTGCCCTCGGGGAGGTGGGGGGTCTTAACTGACATGCTGATAACCCTGGATCTGCCAATCTCCTGGGCGGAAGTCTGGGGATTTCCCCAGAAATTGCACAGAGATTTGAAAAAGCAGTGGCTTTAATGGAATCAAATGAAGAGTGACCAGAGCCCTCTGCACCATATTGCCCTTTTCCATGTTACCCACGCCACTGTCACCATCCACTCCTGTTTAAGACTGGATCTTGATGCTGGCCCTAAACTTCCAATATGCGCATGCAAGGTGGCTGAGCAGAGGTGCTGAATGTGGGGAGAGCAGATCTGGGCTGAGCATTCAGAGTGTTAGGGGCGTGGACAGAGCAGACTGGAGGAGCTGGGGCTGAAGATGTGAGAGGTAGAAGACCAGAGACCACCCCTCCCCATCCAGTGGCCAGGAGCCCATCAGCTATGAGAGGAAGATCAGTGCCCCCCTCCCAGGTGGTTTTGTGCATGGGAGGGGATCACTGCCCATTAACCAGTACACCGTGGGCTGGGAGCTGCCCCTGCTACTGCCAGGGTGTTCGACTGGTCTTTTCCCATTCTGGTGGTTCTGCCTCTGGGCCCCATGACCTCTGCAGTCCCAAGCCAAGTCTACCTCATCATCCTCTCTGACCCAGACACAGGAGGCTCCAGTTTCGAGGTGGCAGCAGCAGGGAAGGTGCTGGGAGTTGGCTGTGAATATCAACAAGGACAGTGGGCTAACATTTTGCCTGGGTGGTAGATTGTCTTTAGTGACCTGCGTGGCCTGGGTCTATACAACTTTAGGGGAAGGGAAATGAGTTTCAGTGTCTGGATGGAGGCTATGGGTGTCCTGAAAGATTTAGAGAGATGGATTGTGGTTCCTGCCCTGCCTCCCACTTCCTAGACTCCTCCTAGAGCCATACCTGAGCTGAGATCTGATTGCCCCTGCCCAGTTCCCATGTCTGTACCACTTCCCCATTGGTGGCAACTTCCTCTAAGGCAGATACTGTCCTCTGGTTATCTGTTTACCAGCCAGACATCTGATGCCTTCTCTTGGGTCCAGTCAGCAGGTATTGCCCACTGACCTCAGCTCACAGAGTGCCAGGCTTGTTTACCAACCCTTCTCCTTTAATGTATGGGCCTCAGATTCCCCAGTCATGGACCCAAAAGCCTGTTCCACCTTCAAAAGGGGACCCCGGTGATGAAAAATCCTGTAAACAAAGCCATCATTTTGCCTCCCAAACCCACTTGCAGTGAATGGTGCAACCAGGGCTTTCCCTAACAACCCCGCCACACCCTCTCTGAACTTCCCAAAACCTCCCCCAGTAGTCAGCTAGTAACAGTGTTATACCAATTTAATGAGCAGCCCCCAATACCTCCCTACACCTCACCCAATACCCCCCCCACACACACAATTTCAAGTCCTAGGCAGAATACGGAGGACAACAATTTGTATAGTGGAGGTGCTGAGAGCCATCAAACCGAACTGTAAACCCTGCATATGGTGGAAACCACTTCCAGCCATAGGGTGCAGCAGACCTCCAGCTAAATGTCCTAGTTTCAGCACCCTTTGCTGGGACTGGGAGCCTTCAAACATGTTGGTTAATACACACCCCCCACTCAAGTAGAAGGCATCACACCCATTGACTGGCATGGCTGATCACCTGACCCCCAAGGGGTGTCGAGAAAACTAGTTAAAAGAAAGGGGCACCCTCGTCTAGGGGGCTCTTCCCTGGAATCTTTCTGCCAAGTAGCATCAAGAACTGACACCTACCCACAGAGAGGGAAAGTCTGGCTGCAAGACATGTTGCAGCAACCTGTTTGGTAAGCTGAATTACAGACTGGAATCTTTTATTTGATTGTGACTAGCTCCTTGCCTTGATGATCTTTTTATTTATATCTGACTTAGAGCCATTTAAAATCTTACTGTGGTCAACAAATTTATTAGTTTGTTTTATCTGAAGC
Source organism: Podocnemis expansa (assembly GCA_007922195.1). Classification (NCBI taxonomy): domain Eukaryota; kingdom Metazoa; phylum Chordata; order Testudines; family Podocnemididae; genus Podocnemis; species Podocnemis expansa. The sequence continues at coordinate 1,147,437 of ML682172.1, forward strand.
AGTGCAGTGTGAATTGAAAGTTTGCAGAACCATCACTGGGAGTGACAGAGCTGGTGCATATCAATTTCCATGATAAACTGATGTCCAAGTATAAATGAGCTTGCAGGGTGCAATGGGCGGCATGGACTCTGCAAGATGGTAGTTCCCCCGGTTGCATCTGAGACTGGAGGCCTATCCTCCAAGGGACTGGTTACAGCATGGCTTCACTGGGTGTGGGACCAGTTACACGCAGGAGGTTGGGTGTGAGCTGACTGGAGGGAGGGACATTCACAGAGCAAAGCAGGGTAAGTTGAGGTCCAGGAGTAGAAAATTGGGGTGACACACTCCAGTCCAGGTTGCAGGATGGGAATGTCACAGGGGAGACAGCTGCCGCTCCAAAGATCAACCCAGATGAGATAGAAAGGAAAGATCATTGTCCCTGATTTTCAGATGGGGGAACTGAGGCTCAGCAAGGAAAAGGCCCAAATCCAGAGAGGTATTTTAGCTAAGGTGGGTAGCTTTCTAATTTATGAAAACCAACACTCCAGTGTTCCCTCTAATTCATCATAGGCTGTGTGTGCAAAAAATTTCTTTTGTGCAGTTTTTTGGAACCAGTGTCCAGATTTGTGCTCACTCAAATGAGTGTGATCAAACTTGTGAGTGCCATGAGGTAAGTGTGTATGATGCAAATAATGTCTAAATTTTATTTTGATATGGTGATGGAAATGATTTTATAAATTACAAAACCTTATTTGGAACATGCTGCTTGAAGTCGCCTTCTTAAAAGTAGCATAAAAATATTAGCACTGTTGAATTTTTTTGTGCATGCTCTATTTTGTTGTGTGCACAGGTTTCACAACCTGTGTGTGTGTGCACACGTGAACATCTTAGAGGGAACATAGCTCCTGACCAGACACTGCCAGGTCCCTGCTGTGACCAGAAAGTCCAATTGATAACTGGACACCAGTTTAAGTGCCTAATTCCCATTGATTGCAAGAGGCATTAGGTGCCTAAATGCTTTCGAGGAGTTGGGCCAAAGCCCCAAAGGGCAGTTGGCAGACATGAGACTAGAATCTTCTCAATTTCCAAAGGGATAGCTGTGTTAGTCTAGTCCAGCAAAAAAACCCAAACAAAACAAAGCAAGGAGTTGTGTGGCACTTTAAGACTAACAGATAGACTTAAAGTGCCACACGACTCCTTGTTTGTTTGTTTTTTTTATGAGACTAGAAACCAGGTTTCCTGGGTGGCTACTGTGACTCTATGCCCATTTATCTGTAAAAACAAGTTCTTCACGTGATTGCTAACTGTTGACTCCAATTAGTTGTGTGCCCGCCTCATGCATGACTGTCAGATTTTTCCCCTAGCAACCCCTGCGGGCGGACAGAGTCCCCTGGAATTGCATGTCTATACCACTGTATATAAGGGCTTGCTGACCTGCCCCTCTGCCAGTTCCTTCTTACCCTCGTGGCAGCTAGTCAGATTCAGTGGTCTGTGGTCCTTAGAAGACCTCCCCTAGCAGATAGCCTTTTGTATTCTTCTTAGTTCTTGTTTAGAGTTAGTTAATGGTTAGAGTTTAAGTGGGTATTAAGCTTCTCCTCATGGATTAGCTTTCAGCCCTCCCTCCCTCCCCGATCCAGGGCATGCCTGGATTTCCAGGCTTTCAATCTTGCATCTCCTGCAAGAAACCCATGCCCACAAAAGCTCTTCTAAAAGTGCAAGCTCCCTAAGAGTTTCTGCCCATGTACTCTAAAGCAGTGGTTCCCAACCTTTTGCAGGCTGGCGTCCCCTTTTGTAGGCCAAAAATTTTTGCAGTCCCCCTGTCCATCAGCAGGATCCAGCCCACGAGGCCAAAATCTGGCCCACATGGCCAGAATCAGGGCAGGGAGTGGGAGTCCCTGCGGCCATGGCCTTCCCCCACTTCCCCTCCCTGTGCTGGCAAGTGGGGCTGCCACAGCCATGGCTCCTAGTGAGCCCCTGCAGGGGAGTGGAGCGAGCCCTGGGGCTGGTGAGTGGAGGCAGCACAGCTATGGCCCGTAGCCAGCCTCCGCTGGGGAGTGGGGACAGGCAGCCCCTGCAGGGAAGCAAAGCTGAACTGCTGCCGGCATGTGCAGCCGGTGAGCAGCAGCAGGAGACAGCCCTCTGTGCATCGCCACCCCCGCCAGTAGCCAGCCTCAGCAGGGAGCATCACGGCTGCAGCTAGGTTCCAGCCCCAGAGGGCAGCAGCACAGCGGACCCCCCCCAGGGGTCTGTGGACCCCAGGTTGGGAACCACTGCTCTAAAGGACAGATCACAGAGACTGAAGATCTTCTTTATGTGACCTTTCTGCCAGGGTGAGATGGCAGAGCAAGGGCCAGGTTCTATATCTAGGAGTTTCCAAATAATGTTACAGCACCAACCGGCTTGAGCCCCCCCACAGTCTTCTGGGAAATCATGCATTATTCCCTGGGGCCCAAAAGGGTAATGCTTCTCCACTTGCAAGCAAGAGTCTGAGTGTAGTATACAGAACTCTTAATAGTAGTAAAACAGAATGAAAAAAGCACAATAGCAGAAACCAGCACCAGTTTGGAGAATCAGTGCAGAGCAAGGTTCCCAACAAACCCCCTATAGCATAACAGAACATAAAACTCAATAGCAAAACCAGCACTGATCTGGAGAATCAGTGCAGAACAAAGTCCCAACAAACCCAAGGTATATAGGGAATGTCTTTCACACCAGCTGTCCACCACCGCCACCCACTGCTTACTCATGCTGTTCAGCTGTCCGCTGGCTACTCCTACTGTCTGCTGGCTCCACCTGCTACCTGCCAGCTCTGCCCACTAGTCACACACAGCCCAGCCATCTGCTGGTCACTCTCACTGTCTGCTGACTCTGCTCACTGGTCATCTACTACACCCACTGTTCCTCTTCAATGATTTCAGCTTGAGAGAGGATTTTCTTCTCTCAGTGATTTCAGCTTTTAAACCTCAGATACTTGCAAACAGATTTTTCCGTTGCTGGTGCCAGGCATATGGGTTTCAGGCCCCGAATGTTGGTGCTAGAGCCCTGGGTCTGCTGTGGCAGCAGTGGTGTGCTTAAAGTGTCTGTGCCCAAGCCCTGGATCTTTTTCTGGGACAAGGGTACTCCTGGCTCACAGTCACTGATACCAAAAAAGAAGCAGAGGAGGGTTAAGGGGTCAATCACCAACTCCTAAACTGAAGAAGAAAGATCCTAGTGCAATGAGACTTCTGTCAGGGTACCCAGCCACCATCTCCAGACCACTCCAACCAGGAGCTCTGCCCCAGGATAAGGGTGTGTTGAGCCCAGCACTGGTGGTCTCCCCTACTGGGGACTCAGATGATGAGGTTGAGATCATGCAGTCTTCTCTATACCAGAAGCCTTTGAGTCAGCAAAAGACCTCATTGAGGGCACAACAGTGAGGCAACCCAACCTTGGTACAGGCCCCTATCCATCTATAGTGCTGTTAACTGTGCATTCAGGAGGCAAACCCACCCCACTGCCTCATCACTCATCTCCTCAACATTATTCACCAGCACCAAAGGCCACAACACCACCCTGGTCTCTGAGAAGCAGCTTGCCCCCTCAGGTTCAGAAACTGGCTCGGTTAGATCTAGTAGGAGCCATTCTAGATTGACCTCTCAGTATGGAGCTCACCAAGGACCCCAGCAGTTCCTGGTGCCATGGGCTCCCAAAGGCAGAACCCAAACAATTGGCCCTGTTGGACACCATGGGCCTACCACCAGGTGCAAGGTCCTCAGTCAACCTGCTCCCTTTTGGTTGCCTCGGGAAGTAGATTCATGCTTGCTCACTCCAAAACGGCTTCCCACCCAGGCACTGCTGCCTAACATGATCACATTCCAGCTCCTGTCCTGGCATCAGAGAGTGCTCCTACAGGCACCGGCTGTGGGAGCCACAGAGGATGATACTGATCACCCTGCACCACTGGAAGTACCAAAAGTGGATACGGGTCACTCTAGCTGCTTGAGAGTCCTCTTCTTCACTGGCAGAAACAGTAGCCAGAACTGCCCCGGATATGCCCTTGGAGGATGGGAGAGCCTACCACAACCTCCTTAAAAGAGTGGCATGCAATCTTGGTATTGAGGTACAAAAGGGCACTGAGGAACCCTCAGATCCTATAACAGATATTCTGTCCCCCACAGGACCTTCCTGAGTCACCCTGCCAATTATTGAAACCATTGACAAGACTATGAAAGAGATTTGGGAGACTCCATCATCTGCAACTTCCACAGCTAAGAGGGTCGACCAGAAATACTTTGTCCCCTCCAATAGGGATGAGTTCTTGTATACCCATCCTTCTCCAAGCTCTTTAGTGGTTACAGAAGCTAATGAAAAAGAGACGCTAGGAGCTCCGGCACCAACCCCAAAATCAAGAGAGGCCAAGAAGATGGACCTCTTTGGAAGGAAGGTATATTCCATCAGAGGGCTTTAACTCAAGGTGGCCAATCAGCAGGCTATCCTACGTCGTTACATGTGCAAGATCCGGAACTCCATTGAAAAATTCTCAGGCTCTTTACCCCTGGACTCCAAGAAAGAGTTTACAGCATTCCTGGATAAGGGTAGAGCAGTGGGGAGAGCCTGCCTATAGGGCGCCTTGCACACAGTGGATGCTGCAGCCAAAGTTATAGCCTCAGATATATTGATGCTCTGCAGCTCCTGGTTACATGTGTCTCGGCTCCCATATGAGGTACAGCAAATGTTCCAGGACTTGCCATTTGAAGGATGATCTTTATTTTCAGACCAAACAAACTCAAAGTTACATAACCTAAAAGACTCTAGGACTACTCTTAAATCCTTGGGGGTGCATACACTTGCTCCACCCAAAGGAGGCATTTCAAACCTCAACAGCCTCCCCATCAAAGCAGCAGTATCAGAGACAGGACTCAGGTCGTAGACAAGGAAGAAATAGTGGCTCAAATAATAATAGATGACGACTGTACTCCTATCCTCATCAGCCAAAAAACGGCGTTCCTTCAAAGCAGTCCCAGGGCACAAAGCAGAACATTTAAAGTGTCGCCTGAGGGCAGAGTACCAATCTCCCCCCTTTTCTCCATCTGCTTAGCTCACTTCCACCAGGCATGGTCCCAAGTCACATCAGACAAATGGGTCTTATGCATGGTGAAACTGGGTTGTTCTATCCAGTTCCATACTATCCCACACCCATGCTCTCTCCAACCCGCTACCTGTCTGTTTTCAGGGACCCCTCTCATGACCGACTCCTCCTCAGTAGAAGAGGTTCCAGCACAGCTAAAGAGAAAGGGGTTCTATTCAAAGTATTTCCAGATCTCAAAGGCCAAAGGAGGCCTCAGACCCATTCTACACCTCAGGTGTCTGAACAAATTCATAAGGAAACTGAAGTTCCATATAGTCTCCTTGAGCTCGGTAGTCTCCTCCCTGGACCCCGTGGATTGGTATGCTTGACCTCAGGGATGCGTATTTCCATATATAGATCATCCCAAGGCACAGACGATTTCTGAGGTTCACAGTAGGCGACAATCATTTCCAATTTACTATCTTCCTGTTTGGCTTTTCTACAGCCCCCAGGATCTTTACAAAATGTATGGCCATAGTGGCTGCTGTGATACTGTCTGGGTCTAGGGGACTGTTTATGATTATTTTTCATATTGATATTTCATATTTACAATGATCCATGTGTGATATGTCATGTTTGATATCAATAGAAAGACTGTCATTTGCTAGGAATGATTATATGATTTGTATGTAGGTATCATGCCTGTATTGGAGATTAGAAATCTATTTGGTTTTATGTGTGTTCCAAGTTGTTCAAGCTAAAGCAATCCCAGACTGGGGGTGTGCAAACTATTGTCATATTGATGGCTCATCAGGAGGGGACTCCCAGCTACAGTAAGCCCAGGAGGAAACCTGTTTGACCAGTTACCTAGACTGACCATGTGGCCCACCTCCATTTTGATCTGGCAAGGACTCTGAGATAAAAGGCCATCACCCATTCTCCATTTTGTCTTTAGTCTTTAGTCTCCAGTCTGTCTGCAGTCTGTCAACACCTGCCTCTGGAACTATTCTTCTGGGACTGAACAAAGGACTGAGACCCACCCAGCTGCTGCTGCTGCTGGGTGCACACCAGAGGAGTTGGCCTAATCTGCAAACTACAGGATCTTCAAGGATTTGTTTTCTGTGGACTCTAAATCATTTGTATGTATGTGATTCAGTTTGACCCCTTAACATCTCTCATATCTAGCTTGTTTTCTTTTTATATTAAACCTTTAGTTGTAGTTACTAAAGGATTGGCTGGCAGCATGGTATTTTGGGTAAGATCCAAGCCTATATTGTTCTGGGTGATGTGGCTGGCCCTTTGGGGTCAGGCGAACCTATTTCCTTAAGAGACCCAGTGGCTTGAGGAGACCATAGGAACTGATGTACAAAGGGGGCTGTTTCTGCTTTGTTTTGCTCAGTGATGACCAGAGTGGGGGAATCAGGAGCACGTTTTGTTACTGACTGGGAGACTGGTTTAAGTACCACCCGCCAGTGGTTTCGGGGTTTGGCCCCTGGTTTTTCAGCTTGCCCTGATTTTGGCACATTCAGAAGGTCATCCCTGGAGGCCCTGGTCACAGCCACCTTCTTCCAGAAGCACCAGGTGCACGTCTTCAGGTACTTAGACAATTGGTTGGTGAAGGGGAGCTCCAAGGAACAAGTGGAGGTCCACATAGCTCTCATAAGCCATACATTCAACAAAACTTAGCCTGTTAATAAATGCAAAAAAATCAATCCTTGTACCTACCCAGAGGACAGAGATTGTAGGAGCAATAGTGGATTTGACCACTACCACTGCGTCACTCCCACCACATCACTTCCAATCCATGGTTGAGATCATAAGAGATTGGTGTCACCACCCCATGGTAATGGTTCGCTCATGCTTAAAACTTCTGGGCCACTTTGCCACTTGCATTCAGGTAGTCCACTAAGCCAGGCTGCGCCTGAGACCACTCCATCTTTGGCTGGCATCCATCTACCACCCTTCCAAGGATGCCTTAGACCAAGTGGTCTCAATACCTCAATCAATTTTGTAATCCCTTCAGTGGTGGACAGACCCAGATACAATATGTGAGGGAGTTCCATTTTCAAAGCCTTATCCAACAGTGATTCTAGTTACAGACGCATTGGACCTGGGCTGAGAGGCCTACCTCAGCCACTTAAGAACTCAGGGCCACTGGTCGGGGTCAGATGTTTTTGCTAATATTGATGTCAGGGAGTTGAGAGCAATCAGATTAGCATGTCAGACTTTCAAAGACCAGCTGGCAGGTCAGCACACAGCTGTGAAAATAGACACCATAGCCACTATGTTTTACATAAACAGGCATGGAGGTGCCCACTCTCCCCCTCTTTGCAGGGAAGCCATGGCCCTGTGGGCCTTCTGCATTCCACCAGTAATTCACTTAGAGGCATCCTACTCTCCCAGGTACGCAGAACATTTTAGCAGATTCTCTCAGTAACACCAGCCTGCCTCATGAGTGATCAATCAGCCAGGACGTACTGTTTACCATTTTCAAAAAATGGGGCACTCTCCATCTGGATCTCTTAGCGACCAGAGTCAAGGCAAAGTGCAAAAGATTTTGCTCCTTCCAGGGTCTCAGTGAAGGTTCACTAGTGGATGCATTTCAAGTGTCCTGGAGAAACCATCTTCTCTGTGCAATCCCCCCCCGATGCACAAAGTCCTGGCAAAGGTAAAGAGGGACATTGCATCTCTGATTCTAATAGCACCTGCAGGGCCTTGCCACCATTGGTTCTCCACACTATTGGATCTCCTGGGGTATGTCTACACTTGGAATTGAATCTGAACTGATGACTATTGATTTGAATTCAATTAAAGGCATGGCCACACTTGCTTTCCTCAATTTGAACTGAGGAATTCCTCAGTTTGAATTGAGGAAAGCTGGTTTCAAATTCGTCAAACCTTGTTTGACTTTGAAGTGATGGGCAATTTGAACTGAGTAGTTTGAATTGAGGCAGTGTGGCCATGTCAATTTGAACTCACTGTGAGTTTGAATTGACATGGATTGACCTTCCTCCCAGGGTGCATGGCACCCTGGAAAGAAGACCAGTCTTTCAGCACCTGGGGCCAGCAGCCCCAAAGGTGCCTCCATCACCCCTCAGCCAGATCAGGCTAGGGGGCAATGCAGTTCCTGTCCCCTGGCTGGGGACAGGGATCCAGCACAGGGCTGAGCTGCACTCCCTAAGCTTGGGGGTGGGTTCCCCAGGCATGGGGAGAAGGGACCCCTGTACACCGCTGCAGCCCCCCTGGCTGCACTGGGGGACAGGGACCCTGGTGCAGGGCTGCAGGAACCTCTGCACGTGGCTGCAGCCCCGCTAGCAGTGTGGGGGAGAGGGACCCCTGCCACGCTGCAGCCCTGCTGGCCACATGCAGTGACAGGGATCCCTGCACATGGCTTGGATCCTGCTGGCTGCACTCCACTTCACTGACCACGCGCGGGGGAGGGACCCTCCCACGTGCGTGGCTTCAGTTCCTCCTGCCGCACATGGGGACGGGACCCCCATACGCGGCAGAAGCCCCACTGGCCGCGTGTGTGGGAGGGATCTGCATGCACTGATGGAGCCCTGCTGGCCGCGCGTGGGGGAGGGACTCCTGCACGCAGCCAGCAGGGCTCCATCCACAGGCAGGGGTCCCTCCCCCATGCACGGCCAGCGGGAACCTAGCTGTGCAAACGGGGGTTCCTTCTTCCTCACCCCCCTGCATTGTCAGCGGGGGCAAAGGAATTCCCCCCACAGGGCACTGACAGAGCAGTGGGGGTGGAGGAGAAGAGATTTCCCCGGCCTCTCGCTGACAGCAGGGGGCCAAGGGAATCTTTTCTCCCTGCCCCGCTGCACTGCGTATGTGGGGGTTCCCAGGGAAAACATCCCCTGCCAGGCTCTAGCCTTCTGAGCCTGGCATGGGGGAAAGCATTCCCTGCCCAGCTCTATGTGCAGTGGGGCTAGAGCTGGGCAGGGGATGCTTTTCCCCATGCCGGGCTCAGAAGGCTGGAGCCCAGCAGGGCATTGGGTGGTGGTATGGCCTTTTTTGGGGCCATGTTGCCATACCTCCCATGTTGCCCCTCCTCCAATTCAAATTAGCAAGTCCAGTTCATGGACATGCTAATTCAAAGTGGAGTTTCTAGTGTGGCCATGTCAATTCGAACTGACTGATTTTGAACTAATAATTATTAGTTCAAATTGACTAGTTCTAATTCAGTCAATTTGAATTATCACGCTAAGTGTAGACATAGTCCTAGTGGCAACCCCTCTTGCCTTACCACTAATTCCAGACTTACTTACCCATAACCAGGGACTTCCAAGATACCTAGACCTTCTGTCACTCCACTTAACAGCTTGGACACTCCATGTTTGAACAGCCAGGAACTACAATGCTCTCAACAGGTCAGAGAGATCCTAATGGAGAGCAGGAAACCCTCTACAAGAGGGGTGTCCAACCTTTTTGGGTGAGGGGCCACACTGCAATTCTTTTCTCAGTCAGGAGGCCGGTGAGAAAATTTTTGATAGATAAAACATAGATAAGACACAAAATTGATCTTTATTAATAAACTTTAATAAAATACTGATTGGGATGATATTTGGCATTGCTTTTGCTTGCACCAATTGTCAATATCTGCCTACAAACTTGATGTAGCAATACAGAGTATTCCAGATAGCCCTGGCCAGCCCCAGCTCCCAGGATCTTGCAGCAGCACTCAGTGGGCCAGATAAAAGCCCTTGGTGGGCCAGAGTCTGGTCCCTGTGCCATATGCTGGACAAGCCTGCTCTGCAAGGTCTATTTACCTGGCAACATGGAAAAGATTCTCCATGTGGTGCTTCAAAAAGTCAACTTCCCCTATTAATACAAGTATACCGCTCATTTTGGATTACCTGTTACATCTCAAGCACGAGGGTCTGTCTGTATCATTGCTCAGGGTTCACTTGGCAGCAACTTCTACTTTTCACAACCGATATGAGGGTCACTTGGTGTTCTCCGACCCCCTAGTGAATCACTTCCTTAAGGGACTAAGTAGGAAGCTTCCATAGCCTATCAAGTCGGTTCTTCAGTGGTACCTCAACTAAGTGCTCACTATACTGACAAAACACCCTTTTGAACTGTTAGCTACCTGTTCAAATCTGTACTTGTCCTGGAAAGTGGCTTTCCCGGTAGCAATCACCTCTGCCAGGAGAGTCTCTGAGCTACAAGCGCTCACCTCAGAATCACCATATAGCACGTTCTTCAAGGACAAGGTGTGCCTTCGGCCACACCCCTCTTTTCTCCCTAAGGTAGTCTCACATTTCCATATAAATCAGGACATTTTTCTGTCTGTCTTCTAGTCGAAACCATGCTCCTCAGACCAGGAACGTATTCTACACTCCCTTGACGTACGAAGGGCTCTGGCCTTCTACCCTTACAGAACAAAGAAACCGTTCAGAAAATCCCCACAACTATTTGTGGCAGTAACAGGGTAAGGGGCCTCCCATATCATCACAGACTATCTCCTCTTGGATCACATCCTGCATTAAGATGTGTTATATCTTTGCACGCAAAGCACCTCCAGAAATTATGGCTCATTCAACAAGGCCTCAAGCCGCATCCGAGGTGTGCAAGGCTCAAGTCCCTATCCAGGACATCTGTAAAGTGGCAACGTGGTCCATCCACACCTTTGCAGTCCACTACGCAATTACACAGCATGCAGTGGATGACACAGTAGTGAGCAGAACTGTGCTGAAGACAGCATCCCAGTGACCTCTGACCCCACCACCAGTAAGTGCTTGGGAATCACCTAATTGGAGTGGACGTTAGCAATCACCCGAAGGAGAAAGACAGTTGCTAACTTTTTCTGTAACTGTTGTTCTTTGTGATGTATTGCTCATGTCCACTCCAAACCCACACACCTACCCCTCTGTCAGATCCTGGTAAGAAGGAACTGGCATGGGGCAGGTCGGCAAGCCCTTATATACAGCGCTATAGACATGTAACTCCAGGGGGCTCTGTCCGCCCACCGGGATTCCTAGAGGAAAAATCTTCTGACAGTCATGCATGAGGCACGTAAACACCTAATTAGAATGGACGTGAGCAATACATCTCAAAGAACAACAGTTATAAAAAAGGTTAGTAACCATCTTTCTCTTATCAGCATTTTCATGCCACAGTTTCCAACTCCAGCCTCTTCAAGCTGGAAGGCTGATGGCTTGAGGACCCTGCAGAACTCTCCCCATCTGATCTAGAGACGACTGCACAGCAGGTGCTGGGAGACAGCTCCTGGGAGAAGAGGCAGCCAAGAGGAAAATGCTTCTGTCCTAATGGGAGGCTACCAAGGGTGGAATCAATTTGTTCCTTGCTTCCAGTCTTGTGTCACTATGGACACTGACACATCTGCTATCGAATGAAATAGGCAAAGCTCAGCTAGCCTTTAACACTTCATGAAACGTGCAGTCTGTGGGGAAAGGGCATCATCCCACACTTGGCTGCCAGCCTCATTCCAGCTCATCCCAGGAGTAATCAGAGTTAGCCACTCAACACTCCAGTTTCCATCACTGGCAACAACTGGCCAAAGCCAAGGGGGGCCCTGCCTTTTGCCAGGAGGGTGCAACACCTGTACAGGTGAACATGTAACCCATATGCCTAAAACAGGCTGTCTCTTTGAGACCTGTTCAGGCGGGGTTATGTTGCTGGGCAGATTTAGCTGCCCAGAAAGCAGAAGTTTCTGGAACTAGGGTGTGGTAGCATTTTGAGCATGCTCCACAAGTTTTTCTAGTGCTGCTGGAGTCAGATGCCTGAGAGAAGGCTGAGAGCAGCAGCCTGGAGAGGAGCAACCACAGAGAGCTGTAGAGTCCATGGGCTCAGTGCTTGAGTGAGAGGAGCTGAGCCAAGGGTGGACTGCAAATTGTTTTCTCCCTGAAGTGGAGCATTTTGCTGCAGTTTTCTTTAATGGGACTGAGTGCTGGTTAACCAGTAAACAGACTGCATGCTACTAGTTACAGAGAAGAAAGAAAGGGCTGCGTGGATTCCTGTTGAAGATTCCTGCAGCCAGAGGCAAAGAGGACTGCTATTTCTGTCTAATCAAGCCTCGAGGACTTGAAAAGGGACTGCAACTGAGATAAGGGTGACTCCACCTGAACTTTTGGACTCTTGGGTTTCTTAGGATAGGATTTGTTAAGTTAGTTAATAAAGTTCATTGTTATGTTTATTCTGATTAGTATTTTGTTGTGGGATGGGAACTCTGAGCAGTCTTCGCTGTGAGTTCTGTACAGGCTGGATCCTGGCTCTCCAGCTGCTTTCTACAGAGGTTTAACCTCTGTTAGGCATCTGGAGAGGGGCTAATGAATGAATCCTAGCCCGCCCGAGTTACAAAAGCTTGGACTGAAACAAAATGCCCTAAAATTCCTATGCTGAGAGACTACTAGTTAAAAAGATATTGGTGGCACAGGTTTCTTGGCCCTATAAGGATAGCTGGGGTCTACTGTGTAGGGGATAATAGCTACCCCAACTGCTCACCACCTGGTCCTGATCAGCTGGGTGACTTTTTCTTTTTTTAAACAGGGGTGAGCTATGTGTCATACTCCAGGAGAGGCAGAAAACTCTGGGAAAGGGGAGAAAGAGGCAGGCACCACCACACTTGGCCAGCAGGCTGGGTGGGAGGGGAGGGAGGTGGACTCTACAGTGCAGGCAAGTACTCTGTGATGGGTTTTGATATTTTTTTAAACTATGGGTAATTTTGACAAATGTAAGGCAGGCTTAGAATCTGTGCCTAACAGCTTCTGAGGGCTGCTTCTAATCTGCATGGGTTTTGTATTAGCATGAACACAAAAGGGTACAATTAGCTGATTAGCATATTGGGTGCAGGGCATAGTGGGTAATGGTATTTGGGGTTAGTTTGCTCACAAATCTATCAATATCTGTAATTCTACAAAGGGGAAATATGAAATACTGTCCTTGTGTGAACTGCTACTCTCTGTTTGTTTTAAATCTGTTTGGGTTAGTTAAGGGGTAAAAACTACCCTTAGTTAAAAAGGGGCTTATAGGAAAGGTGACTGCATGCTTCAGCCTGAAACAGTGGAAAAAAAGGGGGAGGGGGTTTTGCATAGTTTCAATGCTTGAAGCAGTTTGCTTTTTCCTCTACTGCTTCTCCTGTTCTTTATTATGGAAGTAGCTATTAGCAGTTACTTAAAGACTAAGAGATCTGAAATCACTGAGCTCATTAGAGGGAGAGAGTCCTTTTCTCTCTGAGCTAAAGAGGAGCAGCAATGGGGTGACCAGCTGGTAGATGGTGAGAGCAACCAGCAGTGAGCTGGGTGACACGAGTGACTGGAGGACTTTGCTTATCATTGGGAAACCTCTAGATGTAGAACCTGGCCCTTGTCCTCCTGGGATACCCACCCACGCAGCTTGCATTTAGCTATGTGTCTCTCTATGATGGACTCAACAGAACCCTCATCACATTCCTTAGGTATCCCTTGCACCAATATCCACTTGTTAGGGTTAATATTCAATTCCTTACACCAATTTTCTAGTAGCTGTGAAGCAATTATGTAAATTTGTTTAGCTCCAATCACAACAAAATAGAGCCCCACTTGAGGGGTCACTCAGGTGTGCTTGCAAGGGGTACTGACCCAGGATCCTGGACAAGCCCCCAAAATGTAACCCTTCTGCCAGAGCAGGCTGGTAGGACAAGGGCTGGGTTCTATATCTAGGGGTTTCCCAATGATGCAACACCACCAACTGGCTCAAGCCCCCCCCCCAGATTTCCAGGAATCCTGCACTGTTCCCTGGGGACCCCAAAAGGGGTAAGGCTTCCCCACTCACAAGCACAAAACTGAGTGTAGTAAACAGAACTTCTTCTTTGAGTGATTGCTCCTGTCCATTCCCCTGTAGGTGTTTGCACGCCACGTGCACGGAACACCGGAATTTTTTTCCCTTAGAGTACCTGTAGGGCTGCACCCCCTGGAGTGGCGCCCTTGCGGAGCTCTATATAGTGGCCAACCAGCCCTTCCCTCCTCAGCTCCTTCTTTACCACCCGGATGGTCACTGGAACTGTTGGCTGCACAAGCAGTCCTTCCTGCAGCGAGTTGCCTCGCTTAAGGAGTACCTGTATCGTAGTTAGTTTTGTTCAGTTAGTTAGTTGGTAGTGTGTTAATAGTTTTAATTCATTCGCCCGCCCCAGGCTCCGGAGCAGGCTATGCCCAAATTCAAGACATGCCTCAAGTGTAAGAGACCCATGCCGGTGGATGATCCATACAGCTCCTGTCTCTTGTGCCTCGGAGAGGCGTATCTCGCTGAAAGGTGCAAGATCTGTTGCGGGTTTAAACCACGTACCCAAAAGGACAGAGTTCAGAGGCTCAAGCTTCACATGATGGAGGAAGCTTTACGCCCCACACCCGGGGATATGAGTTCGAGCATGGCGGACAGGAAGAGTTCCCCCCTGCGGGGGGAGAAAGAAGGCAGAAAGGGAGAGTTGCCCCCTGCGGGCGGCAGCCCCCCCCCCCCAAGGAGCAATGTCAGAGCTGGGCCAGTCTGATTCACTCCCAGCCTGCTCAGGTGGTGCCGGCGCAGAGGGATCACCAGCCTAGTTCAGGCTCTGTCTCCTCCCCCACTAGAGAAATTTTGGAGGAAGACATCCTCTTACCGTCAATGCCAGAGGCTTTCGCAGCTGCACAGAACATAATAGAGCAGCCTATCTTGGCGGCACTGGGCCCGACCCCTCCAGCACCCAGCAGAGCAGTGCCATCGAGAGGGAAGCCCACACCACTCCGCGCTCCTCCACGCCTACATTCACCAGCACTGGAGTTGAGCAAATCTCGGCTGGCACCAGTACCACTGCTGCGGCACCGTTTCCCGGTACCACCAGCAAAAGTAGCTGCTGCGGGAGCACCACGGTACTGGTCTCCGGCACCGTCTCGAGGGGAGAGGTCACCATCTCATCGATGCCGAGATCTGCATGGGTCTAGAAAACATCACTCCCCGGTGCTATCGGCTATGGCACTGCCGTGGTCCCCGAGGAGCAGCCCGTCTACCAGCTCGGTGGAGAAGGTCATGCCCCAGAAATCTCAGCGCAGTACTGCCCCTCCACTAGCCCCACCATTTCGCCTACAGTGGCTGGGGTGGCAACCCAGCCACCAGTGGCCTTTTTGGACACCATGGGCTTTCGGGCAGGAACAGAGCTCTAGACCTAGTGCTCCTATGTCAACATCAGGCTCACGGCCGCCACCATCATTTATGGCCAGCGCCCCTCCCAGTACCGGTGAGACTTCAGACATAGAGTCTGTAGTGGGCGACCAGGATCGCACCAGCTTGGTCAGCGAGGCCATGGAGCACCAGCAAGGTCAGAGCCTTGAGGCCCCGAACTAGAGGAGTCATCTTCCTCACCCCCAGATGAGGTGGTGGCAGGTGGCAAACCGGTGGCCATCCCAGATGACGCCAGGGACCACCAGGAGCTCCTGCGCAGGGTGGCCCTAGGTCTCAACCTGCAGGCGGAGGAGATCACTGAGGACGCGGACCCTATGGTGGATATCCTCCTCCCTGAGGGCCAGAGCTACATTGCCCTTCCTTTCATTAAAACTGTGCAGAACACTACAGAGACCTTGTGGTATACCCCAGCCCCAATTCCCCCCACGGCAAAACAGGCTGAGAGGAAGTGCTTTGTCCCTTCCAAGGGATATGAACATTTTTATTCCCACCCGGTACCGGGGTCTTTGGTAGTAGCAGCCGCCAACGAGCGAGAAAGGCAGGGCCATCCAGGCCCTACGCCCAAATCCAAGGATGCAAAAAAGCTGGACCTGTTTGGGCGTAAGGTCTACTTGACCGGGGAGTTATAACTGAGGATTGCAAACTAGCAGGCGATCCTCAGTAGATATGTTTTTAATGTCTGGTCTTCTCTTGAGAAGTTTTTGGACTTGTTAGACCAGGACACTAGACCTGACCTGGCCGCCTCAATCAAAGAGGGGAAGGTAGTGTCCAAGGCTCTCCTTCAGTCAGCCCTGGATGCAGCGGATGCGGCAGCCCGTAACATGGCCTCGGGCATCACGATGTGGAGAAGTTCTTGGCTGCAGGCTTCAGGTCTACCACAGGAGGTCCAATCTACCATCCAGGACCTCCCGTTTGAGGGATCAGAGCTGTTCTCTCAGCAGACGGACTCGCGCCTGCAGACCCTGAAAGACTCTAGAGCCTTGATCAAGTCACTGGGGCTCCACACACCAGCGGCTCAGAGGAAATCCTTTAAACTGCTGCCACCTGCTCGGGTGTACCATCGCTGCTCGGACTATGATAGAAGGCGGAATGGGGTGGTCGTAGGAGCAACGGCCACCAGACCAACAACCAGGGAGGCTCGCATCAGTTGTCAGCCCCTAAAAAGACCTTTTGAGGGCACGCCCAAGGTTGGCCTACCAATGCCAGCGGATCCAGATAGCGCCTTGTTTACAAACAGACTATCCCACTACTTGCCAGAGTGGTGTCATATAACTTCGGACAGATGGGTGATTCAAACTATTCAGAGGGGCTATTCCCTCCAATTTTCTTCGTTACCCCTGTTGGCCCCCCTTTCTACCCAACCCCTCTTCAGGGACCCTACTCACGCGCATTTGTTACTCCAAGAGGTCCAGACCCTACTGCAAAAGGGGGCAGTGGAGGATGTCCCACCTGACAGGCGGGGCAGGGGCTTCTATTCCCGCTATTTCCTTATCCCCAAAGCCAAAGGGGGTCTTCAGCCTATCTTGGATTTACAGCGCCTCAACCGCTTCCTTCGAAAGATTCAATCTGCAGGACGCTTATTTCCATATTGCGATTCACCCCAAACACAGGAAGTTCCTCCGATTCATTGTAGGCCAAAGACATCTGCAGTTTGTGGTGCTCCCATTCAGCCTCTCGGCAGCACCATGAGTTTTTACAAAGTGCCTCGCAATGGTAGCGGCCTTCCTCAGACGGCAGGGGGTCACCCTTTTTCCATATTTCGACAACTGGTTGGTCTCAGGTCGTTCAAAGCAGGAAGTGTTGTCTCATCTGAGGACAATACAGGACTTATTTGCTCATCTGGGCCTCCTAATAAATGCCCAGAAATCAGTATTGCAGCCAGCACAAAGGATAGAGTTTATAGGAGCAGTCCTGGACTTGGTGGCAGCAAAGGCGAGCCTCCTGCTCTCCCGCTTCCAAGCAATCACACAGTCGGTGGACTCCCTAATGAGGTTTCCCCTGTCCTCCGTCAGGGTGTGTCTCAGGTTGCTGGGGCTCATGGCAGCATGTACATTTGTGGCGGAGCATGCCCGCCTTCGAATGCGCCCGCTTCAGTTGTGGCTGGCCATGGTATTCCACCCTGTGCAGGACAGTCTGGACACAGTGATTACCTTGCCAGTGTCAGTGCAAAAGTCCCTTATCTGGTGGAGCCTGGAGACCAACCTGTGCTCCAGGACCCCATTCCGATCCACTCACCCGTCTATTTGCCTGCTAATGGACACCTCAGACCAGGGCTGGGGCACCCACCTGGGCCATCTCAGGATGCAGGGCCTTTGGGAGGGCAGGGACATGCTCCTACATATCAACGCCAAGGAACTCAGGGCCATAAGCTTGGCATGCGTGGCATTTTGAGACCTTCTAGGGGGGAAAAAACTGTTGATCTGAACGGACAACACCGTGGCGATGTTCTATATCAACAGGCAAGGGGGCGCCTGTTCAATGCAGCTGTGCCAGGAGGCGATAGAGCTTTGGGAATTTTGCATTCGCCACAGAATTCACCCCGTAGCTTCATACTTACTGGGCCTCCAGAATTGCATAGCGGACACCCTCAGCAGGAGGTTTATGACACACAAGTGGTCGCTCAATCGGGATGTGGTGGAAAACCTCTTCCAGAGGTGGGGTCATCCCCAAGTGGATCTCTTCACCTCCAAGCACAAGAAGTGCCTGGAGTTCTGCTCATTCAGAGGACTCAGCCCCGGGTCGATGGCAGATGCCTTCAATATCCCATGGTCAGGTCGTCTGTTTTACGCATTCTCTCCAACACTGCTGGTGCCCAAGGTGTTGCAGAAGATAAAGGCAGAGAGGGTGAGGGTCATCTTAATCGCACCAGCTTGGCCAAGACAACACTGGTTCTTGACCCTCCGGAGGGTGTCGGTGCACAGCCCGGTCCAGCTGCCTCTGAGAGTGGACCTATTGACCCAAGACAATGGCCGTTTACTTCACCCCAACCTGGAGGCCTTACACCTCCGCAGCTGGATCCTCCATGGCTAATGCAGGGGGAACAGCTATGCTCTTCTCCGGTACGAGAGATCCTCTGCTGTAGCAGGAAGTGCTCCACTAGAGTCACATACAAGGCTAAGTGGCAGAGGTTCACCCAGTGGTCCACTGATAAAGGGTGGGACCCCTTCACCCTTCCTATTCCAAGACTTTTGGACTACTTGTGGTATTTGAAGTCTAGCGGCCTTTCAATCGCATCTCTCAAGGTCCATCTAGCAGCTATCTCAGCTTTTCATCGGGGGCTGGGGCATACCTCAGGTTTCTCGCTTCCTATGGTTAAGCGTTTTTTGAAAGGTCTATCTAAGCTATACCCATCCGTAAGACTGCCAACAGCACAATGGGACCTGAACCTAGTCCTTTCCAGACTCACCAGGCCACCGTTTGAGCCCTTGGCTACCTGCTCTTTACTCTACCTCTCATGGAAGGTAGCATTCTTAGTGGCAATTACATCAGCAAGGAGAGTGTCGGAGATATGAGCCTTGTCAGCAAAGCCTCCATTTACAGTGTTCTTTAAGGACAAGGTACAGTTGTGCCCCGACCCAGCTTTCAGGCCCAAGGTAGTGTTGCAATTTCATGTGAGTCAAGACATTTCCTTACCAGTCTTCCACCCCAAGTCTCACTCCTCAGATGAGGACAGACGGCTCCACACGTTGGACATCCACAGGGCTTTGGCCTTCTACACTGAAAAAACGAAGCCTTTCTGTCAGACAACAAAACTCTTCATGGCCGTTGCAAACAGGATGAAGGACCAACCAGTATCCTCACAGAGGATTGCCTCATGGATAGAATGCTACAACTTAGAGAGGAAGTGCCCACCGGAAGTGAACGCCCACTCGACTAGGGCCCAGGCGGCATCAACGGCATTCCTGGTGGGAGCTCCAGTCGCGGATATCTGCAAGACAGCATCTTGGTCCTCCCCTCATACTTTTGCACAGCACTACGCCATCACCCGGCAGGCACAGCAAGATGCAGCAGTGGGTAGAGCGGTCCTCCAGTTGGTATGCCTCTGAATCCTCTCACCTCCAAGGTAAGGCTAACTACTCACCTACAGGGGAATGGACAGGAGCAATCACTCGAAGAAGAAGAAGGGGTTACTTACCTGTAACCAGTGTTCTTCGAGATGTGTTGCTCCTGGCCATTCCATTCCCTCCCCTCCCACCTCCCTGCATTGGAATAAGGGTAGAGGGAACTGAGGAGGGAAGGGCTGGCTGGCCGCTATATGGAGCATCGCAAGGGCGCCACTCCAGAGGGTGCTACAGCTGGCTCTACAGGTAATCTAAGGGAAAAAAATTCCGGCATTCCGTGCATGTGGCATGCAGACACCTACAGGGGAATGGCCAGGAGCAACACATCTCAAAGAACACTGGTTACAGGTAAGTAAACCCTTCTTTTAATAGTAGGAAAACAGAATGCAAAAAGCCAAATACAGAGACCAGCACTAATCTAGAAAAATGAGCGTAGAGTGAAGCTCCCAACAACCCACACCACATAACAGAACATACAAACTTAATGGCAAAACTGGCACTGATCTGGAGAATCAGTGCTAACTAGGCTCCCAACCAACCCTAGGGAACATAGGAAGTGTCTTTCATGCCAGCTGTCCACCGACACCATCTACTGGTCACTCACTCCATCCTCTAGAACTGTTTCTTGGCTCCGCCTGCTGTCCACCGGCTCCACACTTTGGTTACTTGTATCACCCAGCTTGCCGCTGGCCACTCTCACCGTCTGCTGGCTCTGCCCGCCAGCTCTGCCCTCTGGTCACTCTTGTCACCCAGCTTGCTGCTCACTGCTCTCACTGTCCACTGGCTCTGCCCACTGTCTGCCAACTCCACCCTCTGGTCACTTGCACTGCCCAGCTCACCACTGGTCACTCTCACCATCCACCAGCTGGTTGCCCCATTGCTGCTCCTCTTCAGCTCACAGAGAGAAAGACTCTCTCCCTCTAATGAGCTCAGTGATTTCAGCTAGTGTAGTCTTTAAGTAAATGCTAATAGCTGCTTCCATAACAAAGACCAGGAAAAGCAACAAAGGAGAAAGCAAACAGCTTTAAGCATTGAAACTAGGCAACCTTCCCCCCCCCCCCTTTTTTTTTTTTCCATACTGAAACACGCAGTTGCCTTTCCTACAAGCCCTTTTTTAACTAAGGGTAGTTTTTATCCCTTAACTAACCCAGAAAGTTTTGAAACAAACAGAGAGTAGCAGTTCACACAAGGACAGTATTTCATATTTTCCCTTAGCAGAATTACAGATATTGATAGATTTGTGAGCAGACTAACCCCAAATATCATTACCCACTATGCCCTGCACCCAATATGCTAATCAGCTAATTGTACCCTTTTGTGTTCATGCTAATACAAAACCCATGCAGATTAGAAGTGGCCCTCAGAAGCTGTTAGGCATAGATTCTAAGACTGCCTTACACAAACTAAAACATAAAATCAATTGAAAAATGCTGCCCCAGGGCCTTGTGGAAGTTGTAGTTTGAGCGTCTCATACCCCCACTGTTCTCTATGAGCCAAGCCTTCCAGCTGGACTACAACATCTTCCATAATACTCCACAGTCCAGTCCTACTGAAGATGGAAGGCAGTGCATTATGGGAGTCCTTAGCCATAGTGCATCCTCAGAGGTGATGTTTGCCCAGGAAGCCCAGCCGACAAATGAAAATGAGGCAATGAGGCAATCAAACTATAAATGTCATGGGGCGCCATGGCAGCCTTTACAAATAGAAATATTCTGGTTTTCCAGACACTGGGTTTTTTTGGATTAAAAAGTCTAAATTTTCTGTGGAAAGCAGCAGAGGCTTTTCATGAAATGCTTTGTCTAGCTGAAAGCTCCATTTTTCCCTGAGAAGCATTTTTTATAGAAAACTCAGTCAGAACCTCCCTGTTCAATTATGTGAAATTCTCATTCAGACTGCAAAACAGAGGATTCTGTCATGTTGCAAATTCTTGCACTATCTGGTGTTTTCCATACAGCCCCAGCTCTGGGAGTTATGGTATTTACCTGATGACCCCAGCTTTTTACAAAGGAAAGTTTCTGGGGCAGGATGGAAACTCCCTGTGAATGGGGGTGGAAAATGGTCAGAAGAGAATGAAGGGTGCTATAGAGACTATGGGAGACAGGGTGGTGTCTCCAACCCAGGAAGGAACTTCCTGTAGCTCCTGCTGCTGTTTCCATGGCAGCAACTTAGTGGTTGGTGCCCTGTGAGCCAACACCCCACCACTCTCCACTTTTCTGCTGGGGTGTTGTTGTCCCATCCCATATCCCGGCCCCAATGCACGTCTTGCACTTCTCCACCAGGGTGGTTGTCTCCACCTGATCTCATGCAGTGGAGGCTGGGGACAAGTGGCTGCTCCAGCCCCTCCTCCAGCTCTCATTTTTGTCTCTGCTCCCCTGTAAATGTGTGGCACATAGATGGCTCCCGTTCTGTTCTTGTTTCTGTGAGATGTTGTGGTGATGAAAACATAGATACACCCCCTCTTGTTATTTCCGTTGTGGGGGCACTAACCCTGAACCCTCACTCCTGCCTCTGATTCTGACACCACTGAAAGTTTCTGACCCTCCTGGCTGTGTAGAAAAGCTTGAAATTGTCACCCAAGTGCAGCCTTCAAGGTTTAAAAGCTAGAAGTCAAATTAGAACCTGGGATTTGTTATTTGTAACCATCATGATTTTACAAAGGCTGACTCATGAGTTTTGAACACTTGTGGTTTGAACACCATGGCTGATGTTGACATGCTTATCTTTGCACATCATGGCGTCTAAGGGCTTGTCTACACAAAACACTGTAACTGCGTCAGAGGAGCACTTCAGTGAAGATGCTACCTATGCTGACAGGAGGGGTTCTGTCGCTGTAGGTGCTCCACCAGTAGCTACAGCAATGGGAGAATCTTCCCTCCAACTAACGCTGTCATGGAGGGTGTTAGGTTGGTTTAACTGTGTCATGCAGGGGTGTGGATTTTTCACCTCCCTGAGCAGCATTGTTGTTCTGACCTAATTTCCTTGTGTAGACCAGGCCTAAGGCCAGAAAGAGACCATGGTAATCATCTGTTCTGGTCTCTTGCCTAACATAGGCCAGAGAACTTCCCTGAAATAATTTCTGTTTGAACTAGAGCAGAGAAAAACAACCCATCTTGATCTTGGATCGTGTTCTATCTTCCTCAGCAAGAGTGAAAAGCACTTTGGTATTAAATTTGTACTCCCCATGTACGCACTTAGAGACTGATTAAGGTGGTCCTAGCGGGGAGGGGGTGCATTTGCCCAAGGTCCCAAGCTGGGAGCCCGCCCAGCCTCCTGACCTCACTGAGGCTACTGCCTGACCCCTGGCTCTGCTGGCAGGGGCCCCAGCAAGATTGGCAGCAGGGCAGGGGTTTGGGGTGGGAAGGAGAGGCTGGCAGGCTGGCAGAGCCAGCAGGGGCCCCAGCAAGGCAGGGGGGCAAAAGTCACGCAGCATTGGGGAGCCCCACCCTTGACTTTTGCCCAGGGCCCTGGAATCACTTAGACTGCCCCTGGTGATCACCTCCCCCCTTCACCTTCCCCTTGTTAATCTTCTGTTCCTATAATAATACCTGAGCAGACTAAAACTGAATCCAATATACCTGGTTGTGTAGTATGGGGCAGTGGGCCTATTGGACAGGATTTATCATCTAATCTTGCAAACAGTTATCCATGTACTTAACGGCAAGTAGTTGAATAGCCCCACCAGTGCCACAGAAACAAAGGTAAGTACGTTGACAATACTAACTAGTGTGAGTTTTAGAGCATTTAGTGTTTCTTTTTTAAATTGCCAGCTCCTCGAGTAAACTGATCAGGTGAAAATCTCAGCTTTTTTTTTTTTTAAGCCTTCTGTTTTGCAGAGAAAGGCTAGAAATCATGAAAACTAAAGGCTCATGGATCAGAGAGCAAATAAAAAAAAAAACCCAGCCTCTTGTTATTTTTTCTAAGCATCTCATGGTTTTGGGGATCCTGACGCTTGCGTTTTGTCCTTTTGGGGTTGGCAAAGTGGCAAGAGATTATCACAGAGTCTAAGACCAGACAAACATGTTGTGATCATTTAACCTGACCTCCTGTATAACACAAGACAAAGAACTTCCCTGAATTAACTTCTGTTTACACTAGAGCAGAATGTTCAGAATGATATCCAATCTTGATTTAAAAATTGCTGGTGATGAAGAATCCACCGCGATGCTTCGGAAATTGTTCCAATGGTTATTACTCACATTGTTAAAAATGCGCATCTTGTTTACAGTCTGAATTTGTCTTGCTTCAACTCTTAGAAAGTGGAGAAGACGACACCGGTGGTTTCCTTTAACAGTTTTAGCTCAATGTTTAATATACCCACCAGGGATGTGGGAGATAAAGTGAAGAAGGGACCTGTACTTGGGTCACCCACGTGGTAAACAGCATGCCCTGACGAGTGGGTTGTGTCTGTCTGATGTCTTTGGACAGAAGTGTCACCATTCTAACAGAGATGCCAAATGATATGATGCTTTTCATCATTCACGCTGTTCGTTCCTCACAGTTTAACTGTGTAACTACGCTAGTCAATTTCATTCTTTCACTAGCCAATTTCACTTCCACTTGCTCCTGCACTGAAACACAAGCAACCAGAGGGTTTAAATCAAAGCCAGGAGTTTTAATTAATTTGTTTAAGCGACAAAAACTAGGATTAACAAACACAATTGAAATCTTTTGCTTCACCTATCTGAGAGCCTCCATTTGAACTGTGATCTATGTATAAGATCAACAGATTGTAATCCAACTGACAGACATGTTTTGTCTATATGTAAAAAATCGCTATGGTTTAAAAGCCTGAGTTTTCCAAATAGATGCTCCAAATCTGTGCCTTTATGTTTAGAGATCATAGCAATCTGGGTGACAGACTCCAGCTTGTTATTTCACACATGTACAACTCCCTGAACTATTTATTTCTTTATATCAGAATGGCGGCAGCTGTCTAGATTAGATTTATTGATTTTTTTTAAAGCCAGAAAGGACGGCAGCTAGCGTGACATCCTGTATAACTGAGGCCAAAGAACTTCCCTGCTGCTTCCTGCATCAACCCCAGAATTGCTTGAGCTAGATCTCCCAGTTTCACTGTAAAGACTCCAAGTGATGAAGAAAGCTACAGTGCTGCTGGATGAGTTGCTTTGGCTCTTTAAACACAGCAATGCTTCTGCCCACTTCCAAATCATACTCCCTGCCCCAAAGTGCTTACAAACTCAGGGCCCAAGGTGAGATAACAGGGACATGTATGCCAAAGAAAAGGGGTAACAGCAGAGCCAGCTCAAGGGGTATGGCACCCCAAGCCAAATTTTGATTTGGTGACCCCCCCCTTCTCATTCCGGAGGTTGAAAACAGTTTTCCAAAGTGCATAAATCTCCAGCATCTGCCTGCAGGATTTAAAGTGCACTCTGCCTACATGACTTCAGCTGCAGGTTGACTAACAGTGCCTGAGCTGCCAGGAAAGAGTTGAAGAGGCAGGAGCCAGCTTGATCTTCAGGCGGGCTAGGTACCCCTAAGAACTGTCACCTGAAGCCATGTCTGTCTCTTGCCTCACAGCAGAGCTGGCCCTGGGTAACAGCATGGCAAGCCACCGGTCTGTTCCCCAGCCATTTTTTTGCAGGCATTATGGCTAAGGGGGACCCAAAGAAGAACAAGGTAGAGTATATCCTGCAAATAGTGTAGTGGCTAGCACCTCTGCTTAACATGCTGAAAGTGTTGGGTTCAATTCCCACGGGGTTGGACTTGATGATCTCATGAGGTCCCTTCCAGCCCTATGATTTGACTTGACTTGACTTTGAGCACTGAAGAGTAGATGTCTCAAATCACCATGAGGGCCGTGTGAGGACTAGTACGTTGGCCTGAGGGCCCCACTGCTGAAACCTTTTCACACAACAATGTTGCCAATATTAGTAACAACAGCGTCGCTGTGGGCCACAGGAAACAGCTCTAGGGCCTGCATGCGGCCCACCAGCTGCGTGTTTGTGACCCCTGAGGTACGGTGACTTTGCACTGCAGGGTTTTACACAGGCCCGGCTTCCTGCAGCCTGCGGCTGCTAACTCATCCCCCCCAGAGACCTCCCCGCTCTCCCAAGTGTGGATGCGGCTCCCCAAACTGCTGCAGGCAGGTGGCCAGGATCAGGCTGGAGGGCACTCCTTGCACCAGGGCGTGCGAGAGTCTGGCCTGCTGTCTTTGGCCAGGCGAAGGGCGAAGCCAAAACCTCCAGAGGGCAGCGTTCAAGCTTTGCTTCCCTTTTGCAGAAGAGCCCTGTTGCTTTAAGCCGCAGCCGGAGGGAGAGCCGAGCAAAGCGGGGCCGGCGCGGCCAGCGGCGGAGGCAGCCTGGCGAGGGCTGCGTGTGGCTCCGGGGGCTGGCACGAGTTGGCCGCAGCCCAGGGGTCGCGCGCGTCCACACAGGGGCAGCGGGGAGCGCGCGAGAGAAGCGGAGCAAAAGCCCAGCCGCATCCATTGCAAGACAGACCCGCCTCCCCTGCACAGCCGGAGGAAGGGGAGCCGCGGGGGAGGCGAAGCTGCACAGAAATAAGGAAGAAGTGGAAGGGGCCGTCGGCAGCATGTGGCTCTGCTGGTGAACGGGGTGGGGGCCAGCATCCCCCCTTTTTGCTCTCTCCCCTCCCCCCTCCTGCAGCGAGGGGGGGCCGTGTGGCCCCCGGCGGCCGGGGAGCCCCCCACTAGCCCTCTCCCAGGCGGGTGCATTGCAAAGCACAGCGAGGAGGAGGAGGGAGCCCTTGCTAGCAAGATGGCCGACCTGGAAGCCGTGCTAGCGGATGTGAGCTACTTGATGGCCATGGAGAAAAGCAAATCCACCCCTGCTGCCCGGGCCAGCAAGAAGATCGTGTTACCTGAGCCCAGGTGAGCCGCGGCCAGGCGTGGGGCAGCCCTGCGCCCTGCTGCCGGTCCTTGGATGCGGGGGGGCTTTGGGGTTTGGACCCACACTCTCCTCCCCTGGCAGGTGGCTGGATCTGGGCACAAAGTGGATGCCCCCAGTTGGTGGAGCTGCCAGTGTCCAGTTGTGGCTTCCTGAGCTTTTGGCCCTCCTGCAGCCTCCATCGCTTCCCATGATCCTGCTTCCTTGCCAGGCTCCCACATCCTGCTGCCCAATAGCGGGGTGGCAATCCTCGCCCCCCGTGCGGCACCGAAACCCGCCCTCGCACCCCCATCTCCACCCCTGTGTCTGGCGCTTCGCGGCATCCCGGCGGGGTGCCCCCTGCCCAGCCCTTCGCACTAGCGCCTGGGCAGATCCGACGGCCTGTACCTGCCAGCAATGCGAGGGGCTGTGGACGCAGCTGGTGACTTGTGTGCATAGTGCATCAGACCCCACAGTGCAGCCGGGCTGCGCTGGCGATTTCCTTGAGACATGGACGCACACATGGCAGTGTTCGAGGCATGATAAGCGTTCTAGACAGCACCCTCCCCACCCCAGCCACGGGATTGCTGCTGTTCAACCAGCTAGTGGCACGGGCCCTGGGAGTCGGGGCAGCCCATGGCACAGTAGACACGTAAGCCAGCCTGCATGGCACCGTTTTGCTTTCAAAGGCCTTCGCCAATGCCGGGCATCAACCTGGCTTTGGTGGGAATCGGGTGCAGGAAGACATCAAAATGCAGCTGGCTCTGGGGTGGGAGGGCTTTCCATGGTAGGGAGAAGAGCAGTGCAGGGAAAAGAGCCCAGGGCCCCCCCCCCCTGTTCTTTTGCATCTAAGTCTCTGTGGGGCCAGCGATGCCCATGGAGGACAGACTAGGGTGTGGAGGGGGTCATGACAGATCTGGACTGAGGCTTAGCATATCTAGCTGGGAAGTGAGGACAGTTGGATGAGGTGGAGGGTGGATGGACGGGAGCAGAATCTGCCCTGCGGTGCCTGCTTTCCTGCTCCCATTGGCAGCTTAGTGCTGGACCCATGGAGGCCCCCCGTCCCCGCCAATCCCTGTCCTCCAGCTCCATGCCTTCTAGCAAAAAGCTGGACCTTGCACCGCTCCTGCCAGCGGCTATAGCCGGGAGCTTGGAGTCAAGCCTGCTCACTGAGAACTGGCCCCCTGCTTAACTCAGGCCCCCAGCACAATGGCAGTCAAGGCCCAGGCCAGGAGGGTGACTAGGCTGGAAGTGCCGCCCAGGAGCCAAGGAGAAGCTGAAGCAGGCACGGGGCCTGGTACTGCCTTGGCAGTCGCCTGGGCCGTTGGTGTGGGACTGAGTTTCCGCCCACGTGCGTACACGTGTGAGAGCATCCATGCTCCCCTCCTACTGAACCCCATCTACCCTCACAGCCTGGCAGCGGAGGGAGGCCCTGGGGCCAGCCAACCTCCTATCCCACTTCTCCACAGTGGCAAGTGCCAGTGGGGATGGCAGGGGGACTCTACTAGCTATAAGGGCTACCCCGGGTTGCCCCAGCCTGGCGGCCTAGACTCCAGATTTTGTTGTGCTGGGCCAGTGGAGGGCCGTGAGTGGATGGGTTCCCCCCCCTTGCCCCTGCCCCCCAGAGCTAGGCCTGTCTGACCCCAGGCACCTCCCTACCTGTAGCTTCACCTCTCTGCCACCATGCTGCTCCTATCTGTGTGAGATCAGGGTAGGCTTTGTGGGGGGCTGGGCTAGTGTTTTGGGGTACGCTGAGGTCTGGAGGGGCTGGAGCTATGTGTCGGGGAGCAGTGAGGGTGGGTAGGGGTACAGGGGACTGTGGAGTCAAAGACACTTGCCATAGCTGTGATGAGAAGTGTGGGATGGTGACCTAGGGGCCCTGCCTGTCCTGGGAAGAGTTACAGCTGGGCCTTACCCAGATATCCCCTCTGCAGAGGGCTGTGGTCAGATACTGCCCCTGAGTCATGGCACCCCAGAGAGCCTGCTCCTGCGACCCCCACTGTTGGGGGCTCCTTACAGTTTTTGCACCCACACGGCCTGTTGGATGGCTGTCACAGAGCTGCATGGTGTCCTGGCTGTGGGGGGCGGGCCTTGGGAGAGGGTTGAGGGCTGATCGTCATTGGGGCAGGGAGATCTAGTGGGGGGTACATTTCCTATGTGGAGGTGACCTTGAGTTTGTCAGGTGGATGGGGTCTGGGTGAACAGGTGGGGCTGTGGATTGGGTCCCCCCTGTCCTCAGTCCCCACAGCACTGTGGTTTTCCCTGGGAGTCTCTGGTGGCTCAGGCTGGGTCCACCCCAGCTTTTCTTCCCCCAAACTCCACTAAGACCCTGCCAGTTGTTGCCCCATCCTGAGAGGATGGCACATGGGGCCAGGGATGTGAAGGGCACAGCCTGATGGGGTGGCAGGAGGAGTTGTGGTTGGAGTCGGATGGAATCTCCCCCTCCCTCCCCCCAGCATCAAGAGCCATGATGTGACCACTTGTGGGGCCATGCCAAGCTGGCTGTGACCCCATGGGTCCAAGCTCCTCACATCTGATCTGACTGTGGGGTGGAAAAGGGGGTGTGGCGTTTTTTACCTGAACCCCATGAGCACATGCACACAACTCCTGGGCATCCTGCTTCTAGACTGGAGCTTCTGCTTCTTATCCACCTTCCAGGGGCAATTAAGGCCCTGCTGTGCCAGCCCCTGGCCAGACGTGCCCCAAAGAGCTCAGCCTATATTGGTCTGACAGACCGCGCAAGGGCCGTCATCTGCTCTTTGCCAGTGAAGGATTCAGGTACCAAGAGATGAAGGTCACACAGGGCGTCTGTGGCATTGCTGGGAATAGAATCCCAGCCCCTCACTGCCCCAAACCGCTAGACCCCACTCCCCTTCTTGTGCCATGAATCCTGGTTTCTTCCTGCTTAAGTTTTCTGGGTACCAGCCACTGTCGTGCAATGGCACTTGTGCCCTTTTTAGGGAACTGCTTGTAAGTATGCTGGGCACGTGGGATGCTCCCTAGGAATAGATATTGAGGCCTACCCAAGCATCTTGGAAGTGCCAGCTGAATCCTGGTGAGCTTGAAGGACTTGGCAGATCTTTGAGACTCTGCATTGGAGCTTCTGAACCTCAAAGGGCTCCAGTGATCGATGGCAGAGGTCTCAGGCCTGCGCCTTGCAGGACCCAGCCAGACTGAAGGATGTTACACAGCCTGCAGGTCTGATTTGGCTGAGATGGGCCTTGTGAGCTCAGCCTCACTCAGTGGCGACTCTGAGGAAGTGGCTACAGTGTTAAGCTGGACAGCAAAAGATCTGGTTTCAATTCCTTCCTCCTCCCTGTGTGACCGTGGGCAAATTGCTCAGCCTCTGCGCCTCAGTTTCCCCATCTGGAACATGAGACTAAGAGCACTTCCCTTCCTCACAGGGGTGTCGTGAGACTAAATCCAGTTAAGGTCTCCAGGCCCTTGGCTGGAGCAGTGGTGGAGGCAAGCTGAGCCCCTGACATGGATGAAAAATGATGGAGTTATGCCGGAAAGCCAGCCCCATATCTGACACTGTTAAAAAACATACCATAAAGAGGCAGCAAGGGTTGGGGGGGGACCAGGGGCTTTGGCTTGCTGGGTGACCTGGGGCCAGTCCAGTCATGCCTCTGTCCTCAGTTTCTCTGTTCCTGGCATTTCTCCTGTGTAGCAGGGTTGCCCTTAGGCTCTCCCTATGGACTGGGTGGAGCCTAGATTCCTGACCTGCCAGCCAATCCAGCCCTGGACCTCAACCCCAATTGCAAAGCCACCGGGGCACTGGTTTTCAAACTTATTTCTTGGGACCCAGTTGAAAAAATCATTTATACCCACGACCCAACATTTACACCTTTCAGCAATGTTTTCTAGTCTTTCGGCAGTGGCAGCTGGGGGTGCCACAACCCAGAAACTGAGGGTCTACAATCCAGTACTGGGACCTGACCCATGGTTTGAAAACCACTGCACTAGTGAACCCTAGCCTCCTTCACGAGCCAGTCCAAAACTCTTCATGTAGCTTTTCAAAAAATTCCATGGCACTCGTGCTCAGGCCTGATGGCAGACCTATGTGCCGTGGCACACTGGTTGGGAAACACTGCTCTACTGTCACAATCATATAAAGTTACATTATGCCTATGCAGTGAATATATGATACTGCTGGATGGCCGCTGTTTAAAGAAGCAAACAAGGAAATTCCCATCCAAAAAACGTGGTGAAGCCGTGGCCGGCGGCAATTACCAAAGGGAGGTGAGGATCTCAAAGGTAGCTGGAGTTTTAACAAACTGATGAATGTTGGATTCATTTCAGGGGAAAAACCCTATGTTGAAACCCCTGACGTGGCACTTCTGGTTGAAAAATGCCTGTTCTGCCCCCCAGGCATTAGACCAGTGTTTCCTAACCGGTGTGCCACCAGTTCTGAGCAGGTGTGCCACAAATTTTTTTGAAATCCTACTCAAAGAGCTCTGGAATGGCTCATTGGCTCATGAATATTCATGAGTTCATTTGGAAACTATATGGTGGGGTGCCTCAAATTGATTATAGGTAGCGAGGTGTGCCACGGCTGAGAAAATGTTGGGAACCACTGAAGTAAACCCAGAGTCCAAATGGGCCCAAGGCATGTTTTTACATGGGAAAGGAACAGCAGTGAGGTGTGGGTTTCTGAGTTAACTCCTTGTGTGCTGTGTATCCCCCCAGTATCCGCAGCGTCATGCAGAAATACCTGGAGGACCGGGGCGAAGTGACCTTTGACAAGATCTTTTCTCAGAAGATCGGTGAGTAGAAGGAGGTGGGGGTGAAGTGCTGCAGGGGATGGACAGACATACACGCACCCCTACCCCCACCCCATCCCAAGGCTCGTGGTGTAACTGCTGTTTCTTCCTGGGTGTGTCTCGAAGGGCTGGGGGTGCGATTGGGGGATAAGGGCAGAGCTGTGGGGTGGGGAGCCCAACGGTGGACTAGCAGGGAGCTGTGGCAGGGCGGGGCAGCTCTGAGTTCACACGTGTCCCCAAGGCTGGCCAGGATCCTAGCTGCTCAGCTCTGGGGAGGTGAGAGGCCAGCTGTGAGTGCGGGTGGAGGGTGCTGAAGCACAAGAGGAAATTCTCCTTCCTCTTTGCAGGGCTTGGACAGTTCCCATCCCTCCCCCAATGCCCTTCCCCCTCACCAAGCCCAAGTCCCCCTCTTGGGTCTCTGTGGTGGGCACTTGGTGAGATTTTTCCAGTTGTGGGGAGTGTCGCAGGTTGGGGTTTGGAGCGAAGGATCAGGTGATGGGCATGGAGAAGAGGAAATGGGGGTCTGTGTGAAGATGTGGGTGGGGTCGCTGTTTTGGTGGGGGATGGGAGGAAGCTGGGGTCTGCAGTTAGGGTTGGGGGCCAGGGCTGGGTTGTGTGGGAGTCTGGAATGAAGGCTCCCCCCTCTCTATTGCGGGTTTCTGGGAGCGGAGGATCCCTCGTGGGCTGGGATTGGGAGTCAAGGGCTGGAGTCTCTGGCGGGTTGGGGGGTCCCTGGGAGTGGAGAGAGAGTAGGGGGTTGGGAAGGGTCAGGGGGTGCCAGCCAGTCAGGCAGGGGCTTCTGATGGGCTGGAGGCCCCAGTGGTCTCTGCCCAGGCGCCCTCGCTGGTGCAGTGGGGCACTTCCCCTTTCTGCCACTGGGAGCTAACGGCCTCCAGCAGGAAGCCCCTGTCACTTCCTCCCCCGCCCACGCTGGCGTTTGTGGTTTCCGTGCCAATACTCCCCATGATCCCCCAGCCCCGCTCTCCCCTGGCCCCACCCCTGCTCTCTCCTGCTTTCTCTGCACCACCTGGCCTCTTGCCCAATTAGTCTGTGGCCTCCCCAGGCTGGGGAGTGCGTGGAGGGGGGAGCTGACAGCACCTGAGGCCGTTTAACCGCAGGACAGGCGGGGGTGGGATGGAGCCACCCGGGGATCCTTGTGGCCCTGCTTGGATTGGGGGAGGGATCTGCAGCCATTGTCCCGTTGGGGGGAGTCAGCCGCCCTTACGCTAGGTGCACGTGGCAAAAATAGCCCACTGTTGCTCCCACTGCAGCGAGGGCTAAGGGGTTGTATGGCTCAGGGTGCAGGGAATGAGACACGGGGCATGTCCCATATCGGGGGTGCTGGCTCTGATCCAGCCCCAGGGTTGCAGGGACAGGCTGGCTTGGAAGGGAAGGAGGGGCAGATTCAGGGTTCAGTGGGGGTGGTTCGGGACTTTGGGGTCCTGACTCTCTCTCTTTCCCAGGGTACCTGCTGTTCCGAGATTTCTGCCTGAATCAGGCAGAGGAGGCCAAGCCGCTGGTGGAATTTTATGAAGAGGTGAGGCCCCTGGAGGGGGTTTGCCCCCCCTTCACAGACA
Organism: Podocnemis expansa; assembly: GCA_007922195.1. Classification (NCBI taxonomy): domain Eukaryota; kingdom Metazoa; phylum Chordata; order Testudines; family Podocnemididae; genus Podocnemis; species Podocnemis expansa. The sequence continues at coordinate 1,179,867 of ML682172.1, forward strand.
TGGGATCTTCCCATCCCCACCCAGCATGGGGGGGAGGTGATAAATTCCCACCCATGGGGTGTGAAGGTTACTGGTGGAGGGTGCCTGTGCCCTGTGGGATGTTGAGGGGTTCCCTACCCCACTATGACTCTGCTTCCCCTTGCCCCTGCAGATTAAGAAATATGAGAAGCTGGACTCAGAAGAGGAGCGTGCTGTCAAGAGTCGCCAGATCTTCGACCAGTACATCATGAAGGAGCTATTGTCCTGCTCACATGTGAGTGTACTGCCCTGGAGGGCACCCTGAAACCATTGCACCCCCTGCTCCAGATAGGACCCTCAAAACATCCATCAGCTCTCTTACGGGTGGCCTGGAAGCTGTCATAGATCCTGTCCCAGCAGGGGACCCTCAAAACCATCCTGCCAGACCAAGGCCCGATCACACACTGCTTCTTTTTTGTTCATACAGTCCAGGGTTCCACCCTGTCCTGTGGGCTACCATTGGGTGAGGGGGTACCCAGCCCCAGGCTCACCACCCCTGAAAGGAGGTGTAGGGGCCACATGGGCATTCGCTGCTCCATTTCTCTCCCTGCAGCCCTTCTCTAAGAGTGCCACAGAGCATGTGCAGAGCCGGCTCAGCAAGAAGCAGGTGCCACCAGACCTGTTCCAGGTGTGTATCCCTTTCCCCTAACCACCTATCTTGGGATCAGCCCTAGGATCCCTATAGCACCAGATGTTGCCCCCCCTCCCACCCTCGGTTGTGCCAGACCAGGCTCATCTACCCCATTAGGTGAGCATTGCAGCAAATCAGGCCCAACCCACAGATCCACCTAGCTCACTATCTCCTCCCCAGCTGCACCAGATCAGACCAGTGAGCCCATCTAGCCTGGTCTCTGGCCCGTGCCCAGTGCTGTGGGGGAGAGGGCTGCTGGTGGGGAAGGGCAGGAGGGTGGCATTGCATTGGTGGCTAGAGTGGGAGGGAGAGAGTCTAAGAACCTTTGTCCTTTCCCTAGTGCAGAGGGGCAGGGTTGACACAGTCCCCAGGAAAAGGCGGTCCCATCCTGCTGCCGCCAGGGGAGGATGCCACAGAGGCAGTGTTGGGGCCAAGGAATGCTCTGCCAGGAATCATCCCACTTGGGGGGGAGGAGGGGAGGTCCTTGCTGTGAACCCATCTCTCTCCCGCTCTGACCTCCATGTCTTCCTCAGCCGTACATTGAGGAGATCTGCCAAAACCTGAATGGGGCCATCTTCCAGAAATTCATCGAGAGGTGAGAGTAGCCTGCTGCCATGGGGGTTGGGGGGCTTGGCCCAAGGGGGGCAGTCTCGCTCTCTGCAGGGACCCTGGCAGGTGGAGGATGTCTCTGCACAGGACTAAGGGGGTCTCTTTCTGGGAGGGGGATGGGTGATGTTGCATTGGGGGGGTACAGCTGTTGGGGGTGGGGGCTCTGTAGTTTTTTCACCTCTTTCTTTGTCATTCTAGCGACAAGTTCACCCGCTTCTGCCAGTGGAAGAATGTGGAGTTGAACATCCATGTGAGTGTTGTGTGAGGCATAAGAATGGCCATACTGGCTCAGACCAATGGGCTAGCCAGTTCAGCACCCTGTATGCTGACAGGGACTAGTGCCAGGAGTTCCAGAGGGAATGAATAGAACAGGGCAGTTATAGAGTGACCCATCCTTTGCTATCGTGCCGTCACAGCTTCTAGAAGTCAGAGGTTTAGGGACATGCAGACCCTGTGGGGTTTAGGGACATGCAGAGCCTGTGGTTCTGACCCTCACCAAGTGCCCCCCCCCCCCCCGAGACCTTGACCATCTTGGCTAAAATCCTGTGATCAGATCCACACCCTTTTGTTCTCTGAAGGCCATGGGAGCAAGGGGTCCTCTCAGCCCAACTACACTGCAAGCTGGTGCTCTCTGGTGAGCCTCAAAATTTAGATGGAGGTTGAGATCTAGCCCTCCTCCTCCAGGACTCAGTGGGGTCTACTCATCCCTGCAGCTCTATGATGAGAGGGCTTGCTACAGTGGGAATGACAAGGGAGCATGTGCTGCCATTTCAATAAGTGATGGTTCTTGCGCAAGGTGCTAGGTCCTTCAGCCCCCTTCCCCGCGAGAATATACAATCTGGACATGGGATGGATTATTCTTCCTGATTTGCATCTGGGAAACTGAGGCTCAAACATAGGGAAGGAAGCGATTTGGTCAGTGTCACCCAGGGAGTCTGTGGCAGAGCTGGGAACTGAACCCAGGAATCATGCATCTGAGGCCTTCGTGCCCACGCCAGCCTCCTGCTCAGTGCCTGTGTATGGGGAACTTTGGTAGCTGATGCTGCATTCTGGGATGGGCTATGGATTAGGTACCATAGGATACCACTGACGTATAGATTCTTTCCTCCCCTTGCCATGGGCCCAGCTGACCATGAATGACTTCAGTGTGCACCGGATCATTGGCCGTGGCGGCTTCGGGGAGGTATACGGCTGCCGGAAAGCGGACACAGGCAAAATGTAATTAGCCAAGACTAGGGGAGGGGCCCTTGGAAGACAAACTGGGGGGAAGAGGAAGAAGGGTTGGCTGATGCTCTGTGTCACTTTTGTGCCCCTCGCAGTAGCAGCAAGGGTGCAAGGAGGGGTGCTGGTGTTGTCCTGACTGCTACAGGCAGAGGAATACCTTCAGGGAGGAGGATGGTGCTGTGGAACGAGGGAGGCAAAAGGATACCTGGTGTTATGGAAGAAATCATGGTCATGGGAGGCAGAAGGATCTGGAGGATTGATAGGCATTGCCATGGCTGTGGGAGGTGGAAGGATATCAGGTTGAAGGGTGTAGAGATTTGCTTCAGGAGGCAGAGGGATTCCAGGTGAGGTGTAAAAATAGCGAGAGTCCTGTGGCACCTTAAAGAATTAACAAATTTCTTCAGGCATAAGCTTTCATGGGCTCCAATCCACTTCATCATGCATCTGACAAAGTGAGTTGGAGCCCACAAAAGCTTATGATGAAAGAAATTTGTTAGTCTTTAAGGTGCCATAGGACTTCTGTTCTTTTTGCTGTACACAGACTAACATGGCTACCCCTCTGGAACAGGGAGAAGTGTGTGGAGGAATACCAGGGGAAGGTGTTGTGGAGATTCGCCTAGGGAGGTGGGGGGATATCAGGGTGAGACATGTGCAGGGGTACTGGGTTGAGGGGTGTGGAGATTTGCCCAGGGAGGCAGAGGGATACCCAGGGTAAAGGGTGTGCAGATTTGCAGTGGGAGGTGAGTGAATAGTGAAAGGGGGTATTTTCTTTGTCTTGCGGGTAGGTATGCCATGAAGTGTCTGGACAAGAAGCGAATTAAGATGAAGCAGGGGGAGACGCTAGCCCTGAACGAGCGCATCATGCTGTCCCTTGTCAGCACTGGGGTGAGGACAGCCGCCACAGCAGGGGGGTGCATCAAAACAGGGCAAGCTACAGGGGACAGCAGCGGAGGTGGTTGGCTTAGGTGTCATGAATGTGCTCTGACTGTAGGAGGTGGGGCACGGGCAAGGGATGGGAAGCAAAGTGGGAACCAGAAACGTGAGCTTAGCAGCCTGTGACAGGTGGGGGAGCATAGAAAGAAGAATAAATGGGGTTGGGGGCAGGATCTGGGAAGAGGAGGAATGTGGGAGAGGGATGAAGGGGGGAACCTGCTCTGCTGCAGTCTTTGGGGTTCTCTAGGTCTGTGGATGACCCTTCTTGTTCTCTTGCCCCAGGACTGCCCCTTCATCGTGTGCATGTCATATGCCTTTCACACCCCGGACAAGCTCAGCTTCATCCTGGACCTCATGAATGGTGAGAGCCCCCTGCCGGGACCCTGTAGCACCCACAGGTTCCCCCCCCCCATTCCAATTACTAATACTTCTGATATCATTCTGGGCACCGGTGTTGGGCACTGCGTGCACTAAGTGAGATAGCACCTGCCTCAAGGAGCTAGCTGGCCACACAAGTGGAGTGGGAGAGGAACAGGCACCAAGTGGTGATGTGATTTGCCCTGGGAGTCTGTGGTAGGGCCAGGGATTGAACCCAAGAGTCCTAGCGCCCAGCCCGGTGTTCCTGCCACTAAACCACACTACCACCCCCTGCATGGCCCACCCCGTCTTTCCTGTGGGGCAGGGCCATATGTTGATGGGGATGTTGGCTGTCTCTCCTGCAAGGGGGCGACTTGCATTACCACCTCTCCCAACACGGGGTCTTTTCTGAGGCTGAGATGCGCTTCTACGCCGCGGAGATCATTCTGGGCCTGGAGCACATGCACAACCGATTCGTGGTGTACCGGGACCTCAAGGTAGCCCCATCCCCTCCCACCATCAGGGGGCATCTCCCACCCTCCCACACTGGGACCTCAACATAATCCCACCTCTTCTGGGAGCCCTGCCCCATCCCACCATGGGGAACCCTCCTCCCACATTAGGATTTCAAGGTAACCCCTCCTTCCACCATGGGTGTCCATCCTTCCACACCAGGAGCTCAATATGACCCCTCTGTCATGCTGTCTGGAGTGGTTCACCTCAGGGCACACTGTCTAAAAGGCAGGGCAGAGACCCCCAGTGGGCGGAGTGGTCTAGAAACACTTCACCAACCCCGTAACAAATGTGTACTTTTCGAACACTAAACCAAGTCTTACTGTGGAGTCACACTTGGTCCTTTTGGACTCTATCTTGCCTCAAAGCAGGCTGGACTTAACAACGGTTACAAGTTCCAAAGGGGCAGGCGTGTTAGTCTAGTTCAGTAAAACAAACAAGGAGTCCTGTGGCACTTTTAAAGACTAACAAATGTATTTATCACCTGAGCTTTCGTGGATATAATCCCACTGCGTCAGATGCATGAAATGGATGCATTTGATGAAGTGGGATTATACCCACAAAAGCTCTTGCCAGGGGTTGGCAACCTTTGCTGACCCCCCTTGCCAGCCCTGTCCACCGCACCCTTTGTGGGTGCTGGGAGCAGGGCCGGGCCTCCGGTTTGGGGCTGGGGCTGGGTCCCGTGCTTGCCGGCAGGTGGCTTCCGAGTCCTGCCGGGGACTGCCTCTATCCCCACAGCTTCCAGATCTGGCCAGAGGCACCTGTCTCCCCTGCTGGCGGGTGTCCTCCTTGTCTGGCTGGAGCCATCTCTTGCCCCTGCTGGCGGGCGGCTTTTGGCTCCACAGTCAGAGCTGGAAGCTGGCGGGGGAGCCAGCAGGGGACTGGGAGCCATGTGCCGCAGCTTCTGCTGGGCTGGAGCAATGGCATGCAGCTCATTCTGCCCAGCCGTGCAGCTCTGGGGAAGCCTGAGCGGCGCCGCGTGCCATTTTGGCATGGGTGCCGGGGGTTGCTGACCCCTGGCTCAAGTGATAAATACATATGTTAGTCTTTAAAAGTTCCATGGGACTCTGTTTTAATAATGGTTGGTTGCTGTACACCAGAGTTGCTTCCTGTCCCAACAGACCAGGTGCTTACCCGCATCAGTCTGTACCTTGGATCGTGCAGCAGAGACAACAACTGTAGCTAATCCTATAATAAACTGAGGATTCATTAGGTAGGAAAAAGAAATGAGTGGTATTTACAGTTTAAAGCAGGCAAAATATATATACAAATGAATTACAGTCTGTGATTCCAAAAGGTGAGTTGTAGTAATATGTTAGCAATGAAAAACAAACAAGAGCTCCTGTGGAACTTTTAAAGACTTGAATTTATTTAATGTATGAATTTTCCAAAGTGTTCCTGATCTTCTCCCCTGATCTGCACCAAACATGAAGGTGAGGTCCTTCACATGCCCTTAGATTTGGGCATCACCCCCTGTGGGGGCTGAGCGGTGGGGAACCCCATGGGGAAGATGGCAGGCATATCCTGAGGCCCTGGCATGGGGGTATTGGGTCGGCAGAAGCACCAAGTGAGCTTTAAAAGGGCCACAGGACTCCTGGTTTATTTTGCTGAAATGAACCAACACAGCCACGCGCCTCAGAACTTGTTGGCACTGAATGTCTTTTAGGGCTAACCCAGGTTGACCCTGGGGATCTCTGCTTCTGTTTCCTGCCTCCTCGTGTGTGTGGAGAGTCCAAACAGCAAAGAGATCAAAAATTGGCACATCTGTGATCTTTATTTCCTCTTTCCAGAATTCAGGCTGATACAAGCCCTATTGCACATTGCCTGAGCGGGGGCACATATCAAAGTCTTTGTATTGTGATATCCCACAATGGCCCATTTAGTTTTGATTTCCCTTTCTGATAGGCAAAAAAGAATACCTTTCATGGCTATTTAGCACCTTGCACTAGATAAAGCTGTGTTCTTGTCTGGTGAGTTACATGGTTCAGAATAAACATCTTCCAGCTAACACAGAAGTATCCTCTGATAGTGTGGGATGCAGGGATTATAAACAAGATTAATACACATTGCATCATGCAGCCATTTCATAAAGTCTAAACACAGTCGATACTCGTCTGACCCATATTGACACGCAGGTGAGCTGGACGGTTTTCCAGCAATGAATTTATCTGTGCTCAGCTGAGGCTGAAAGCCTCAGCAAGAGCTGGCCCACGATCTGCCCACTTCGCACCTTTCTCCTCCCACCATGGGTGTCTCCCATCCTCCGACAGGTACCTCAAGGGGAACTTGGCCATTCCCAGCACCTCTGCTCACCCAGTAGCCCCATGCCGGGGCCTCAAGGGAACCCTGCCATCTTCTTCATGGGGTTTCCATCTGCTCAGCCTCCACGGGGGTGATGCTCAGATCTAAAGGTGTGAGAAGGATCCCATCTTCATGACTGGTGCGGATCAGGGGAGAAGGGCAGATGTGAGGGATCAGCTTTGCCCAGCTTCCATCCAGTGACTCCCTTCCCATTCCCAGAGTATTTCAGACACTGTATTTCCCCTCTGGCGCCACCCTAGGTTTCCCTGGCCCATCACCCCAGCTCATGGGGCTGTTCTGTCTCTACAGCCCGCAAACATCCTGCTGGATGAGCATGGTCATGTCAGGATCTCGGACCTGGGACTGGCCTGTGATTTCTCCAAGAAGAAGCCTCATGCCAGCGTGTGAGTGTCTGGGAGCCCCTCCAACAACCAGGGTCCTCAGCCTGCTCCCTTCCACGTCCCCTGCCAGGAGACGGAGGGACTGGAGTAGCCAGGAGCTCCCCCCACTAGCAGCACCCCCACCCCACTCCCTACACCACCCCCTGCTGGGAGAGGCTGGGACTGGAGTAGCTGATAGCTGCCCCAACAGTTACCCCTTCACACCCTACAGTGCCCCCTGCTGGGAAAGGCTGGGTGGTTCCCTGATGGCTCTGTGGGGCCCTCTGCAGGGAGCATGTGGCCTTGCAGTTCCTGGGCTGCCTGTGGCTCTGGTGCTCTGACTCCCTTGATCTGTCTGTCTCTCCCTCTGCCCCAATGCCCCCACAGTGGCACACACGGGTACATGGCGCCAGAGGTGCTGCAGAAAGGTGTAGCCTACGACAGCAGTGCCGACTGGTTCTCTCTGGGCTGCATGCTCTTCAAGCTGCTGAGGGGGTGAGTGACTGTGCTGGGTGGGAGGTGGGGGGGGGGGGGGGTTGGCACAGGCAGCAGCTGACCGCCCTCTCCCATCTTAGGCACAGCCCTTTTCGGCAACACAAAACCAAGGACAAGCATGAGATTGACCGCATGACTCTGACCATGGTGAGTGGGGGGGATACAGCTTATGCAGTCTGGCTCACAGCGCTGTGTGGAGAAGAGACCCCGACCCATCTGCACAAGCCATTTCCCTGTCCGTCCAGGCCAGGAACAGCCCTGCTCTTCAACTTGTTGCCTGTGGCAGCCCCACTCCCCATCCCACCTGCCCTCAGCCAGGGCCTTGCCTAGCCAAGCTGAGCACACTCTGTTCCAGGGACCCCAGCCTAGCCCAGCCCTGCAGCCCTGAGCAGAACAGAGCCTCGGCACAGCTGTGCGTATGAGTGCGTGCTGCTAACAGGGACGTGGTGTGCATGTGCATGGCTGCCCCCTGCTGGCTGGGTTTGGAACTGTGGGGGTCCCTCCACTTGCAGGAAGGGTCTGCCCAGTTCCTGTGGTGAGGATTTGCCCTTGTACTGGGTCCCCATAAGATAACCATTTTCCCTCCCCCACAGCCCGTGGAGCTGCCTGACTCCTTCTCACCTCAGCTGCGCTCCCTGCTGGAAGGGCTGCTCCAGAGAGACGTCAACCGAAGGCTGGGCTGCATGGGTCATGGGTGAGTTCCTCACAGGCGAGTGATTATTCCATGCCCTGGGATTGCACCAGGACCCAGGAGGCATGGGGCAAGAGCCAGCCCAGGAAAGATGAGTGTGGCCCCCATCTTGGATAGACCTATTCCTCACCTGAGTGGCACTGTTTGCAAAGGCCTTGCAGAAATACAGTCACTGGCTTTACAGAACAGGCAGCTCCAGAGCCCTCCCTGCTGGCCTGGAAGTGCCAGCTACATCTGCCTCCTTTCCCCGCACTCCATTCCCGCCTCTGCTAGAATTGGGCCTCTAGGCCCCAGCATCAGCTTCTGTGCTATTGCTGTGGGTGGCAACATAGGTTGCAGCTTCCCTTCGTCTCCTGTAGGGGGTCAGGGAGAGCCTCATGCCACTGTGCTGACCACCCCACTCCCCGTGTTCCTCCCCAGGGCGCAGGAGGTGAAGGAGGATCCGTTTTTCCAGAGCTTGGACTGGCAAATGGTTTTCCTGCAGAAGGTAAGTGTGGGTGTGGGGGGGGAAGGGGAGGACATGTCTTGGGAGCTGCTGTCCCATCCTCACCAGATTCATTAACATCTTCCCACTGCTCTGTCCCCATAGTACCCACCGCCCCTGATCCCACCTCGTGGGGAGGTGAATGCTGCTGATGCTTTTGACATCGGATCCTTTGATGAAGAGGACACAAAAGGGATCAAGGTACCAAAAGTTACCTCCAGATTAGCACTGCACCCACTCCTGGAAGGGACAGTCTGGGCAGTAAAGGTTCCTCCCCCTCCTTGGTGCAGCTCCTACCCCATTTCCCAGCACAAGCCTGTAGTCTGAGCGTTCCCAGGGCACAGGGGCTCTGCTTGTTAGGAGTCAGTGGGGCCCACCCCACCAGTAACACAGCTGCACAGTGGGGTTGGGGGTCCTTCAGGGCATAGTGTCATCTGTGGCCACTGGGGGTCCTCCTGATGTGGTTTGATACCCAGCTGCCACTGTTGGGGGAATTCTGACCTGTGGGTAGCCTAGGAAGGAGGCTCTGAGTGGGGGTTTTATGGCAGTGGGGGGCAGGTGTATGGGGCTGGGTGAGGTAGGTAAGCAGCAGGGTTTGGGTTGGAGGCTCTTGGGGGAGGGGAACTGTTTGGTCTGGAGTCATTGGGGGTGGCAGCAGGTCCTGATTAGGCTCAACCAGAGCCAAAAGGGGTGACTGTGGGGGACAGGGAACACCCACCTGGCCCATCAGTCTGGGGCTGCAGTTCCCTATTGCGGAGGGGGAGGAGACCCCTTCTGCTTCCTACCAGCCTCCTGCACCCCCACAAAGGGCTTTCCAGCACCCCTCCAAACCATCCAGCGCCAGCCCTTTCCCCAAAGACTGCAAAGCTGAGAGGGGGTATGAGGGAGTTCCAGCTGCCCATCCACCCACCATCCATCCATCTGTCCCCAGTTGCTGGATAGTGACCAGGAGCTGTACCGCAACTTCCCGCTCACCATTTCGGAGCGCTGGCAGCAGGAGGTGACGGAGACTGTCTTCGATGCTGTCAATGCTGAGACCGACAAGCTGGAGGCCCGCAAGAAGGCCAAGAACAAGCAGCTGGGCCATGAGGAAGGTGCGTGGGAGGGAGCCCCGACCCCCCTGTGCACCCCTGCTGGGAAAGCCCCCTCCCCAGGTTGGCCTCACTCTCCACAGTGCCCCTTGTTGGGAGATGTCCCCTATATGGCTGGCGCCCATCAACGTGGTGCCCCTTGCTATGAGCTTTCCCCCATGGCCATCCTGCTCAACATCTCCCCAGTAGTCAGACCTGCTGTCAACAGTGCCCCCTGCGGGAGAAGACTGGGGCTGCAGAGGGGCTCCCTCACAGCCAGTGCTCCTGCCCCGCTCTCTCCAGTGCCCCCTGCTGGCACTCCCCTGTGGGTTGATAGCTAGCTGGTTCTGTGGACTTGACTGCCTCTGTTTGTCTCTCCCTGGTGCAGACTACGCCCTGGGCAAGGACTGCATCATGCACGGCTACATGTCCAAGATGGGCAACCCCTTCCTGACACAATGGCAGCGGCGATACTTCTACTTGTTCCCCAACCGGCTGGAATGGCGAGGGGAGGGCGAGTCCCCGGTAGGGACCTAGGGGCATGGCCTCAAAGGGGAGGGGAGGGATGTAGTTTGGTGGGGTTGGGGGTGGGGAGCAGTGTTCTCTTTCTGACCCCTCTTGTCCCCCTCACACTCTGCCCACTGCAGCAGTCCCTCATCACCATGGAGGAAATCCAGTCTGTGGAGGAAACCCAAATCAAGGAACGCAAATGCATCCTTCTCAAGACACGGGAGCACAGGCAGCTCATCCTGCAGTGTGATGTGAGTACACCCCCTGCCATGCTTCTCCTACCCCACACAACTCCTTTACCCCATCACAAGCACCCTCTGCTGGGGCAGAGCCACACCAAATCTCTGCTGAGAGCAGCCCAAGCACCAAGCAGGATGGGAATTCCCCCCAGCCAGCCAGAGCTCCAAGCTGTGGGCCTGATCTGTGACCTCTGACCTTGCGTGGCTGAGCTCAGCCCCACCGAGGTCACGGGGAAAGATGTGAGCGCTGACTTTGAGTGGACCGCAGCCTGCTCCTATGTTTTCTACGTTACCCCATACATGTCATGTCCCATAGGCATGGTCTGTGACCTCAGAGCAGAACCCTACCTGCCTCACGGGCTAGGTCATGGCCCAGAATGACCTCTGACCCCAAGTGGCTGATCATATTCTCCCACGAGGTCATCAGAACAGTCCTTACCCTATGTATGACGCCTGACCTTTGCCCTTAAATAGTGTTTATCTCTTGCCAGAAAAGTTATTGCCCCACAGACTAGAGCCCAACTCTTCAATGGTTGTGGCTGATGCCACCGCCAAGGCCTGACCGCTGACCTGTCACACCTGGCCCCTGATCCTGCCTCCAAGGCCTGACACTGACCTGCCAAGGCCTGATTCCTGTCTATGGGACACATGCCTGTGGCCAACTCCACCCCCAACCTTTTTGTGACATGTGCCTCTGGCTGACCCTGCCCCCCACCCCCAAGGCCTGATGCTTGACCTTTCTGGGAATTGCTGATGGCTAACCCTACCCCTGGCCATGGCTCCTGACCCCATGGCGTTCCCGTGGCTGACTCTGCCTCCGGCTTGCCTTCCGGCACAGAGTGACCCTGAGCTGGTGCAGTGGAAGAAGGAGCTGCGTGACGCCTACCACGAGGCCCAGCAGTTGCTGCAGCGGGTGCCCAAGATGAAGAACAAGCCACGCTCTCCTGTGGTGGAACTCAGCAAGGTGCCGTTGCTGCAGCGCTCCAACGCCAATGGCCTCTGACCCTCCTACCCCTACCCCCACCTTTAATTTATTGGGTTGGGTTTGACGCGTGCTCCCGCCCCCAGCGGAACCGTAACTGTTAATTTGTTGATCCCTGTGACTAGGGCCCCGCCACCTGCTGGGACGTTGCTGGGAGGGGCGGGGCCTCTTGAACAGGCAGGGCAGAGTGCCTCCCCATTTGGGAATGGATCCTGCTTTCGGGATCCATTTCTTCCCTGCCGCTTCCTGGCTCAGCTCATGGGGCAAGAGCCATGCTGTCCTGTCCCCCCCCTCACAGCAGGCTGGGGGATTTGGGGGTCATAGGGAGGAAATTCCTCTTTGGCACTTAACTTCCTGTTTTCGCTCTGCATTATTAAATTACCGGGGCCCCAAAGTGATGGGGGGCTGGGTGGTGGGGGGATGCCAAGCATCCCTGCCAAGCAGGATCAGGCAGTGGGGTGGCACCCTTCAGAGTGTGCTATATCCCCCACCTTCCCTTGAAAAGGAAGAGGTACAGGAGTTGCATCAGGAGATTACAATGAATTCTCTGATGCAGGCAGGTCTCTACTCACGCCAGTAGCCCCAAACCCACGCTGTGCCAGTGCCCCTCAGTTCTCACCTTGCTGGGACGCTCCTCCCCAGCACCCCGCAGGCTATTTATAATAATCTGTGCCAAATAGCAAAGTGCCAGTCCCTGGCCTGGCAGACTTGGGCCATTCGTTTCACTTGTGATCTATGCCAAACCCCAAGCCAGGTCTGCACAGGTGAAACAGATCCCATCGTGCCACACCTCTGCTTCTCCCCTGCCCCTTCCCACCACGGCAAGGGAGATGGGTGCTTTGCTGGGCCCCACTGTTGTGAGGGCACTTGGGCCTTGTGCCAAAGGAGAAGGAAGATTTGCCTGAGGCCAAAGCTGCCTGTCTGGCTGGGGTGGGGGCCTTGCTGAGCCAGAGGGCAAGTGCCAGTGCCAAGTGTTGTGTGTCAGAGTGGCCAGTGTAAATATCTGTGCCATGGGGCCCTGCTGTTCCCCTCCCATCTGCAGCTCCCTGTATTATAACTTCAGCTGGATACCCTCTTCCCCCCAGACTCAGTGTTACAACTCCTCCTCTAGGGCAAGGGGCTCTTGGGTGACAACACTGGGTCCCATTCCACCCTATCAGTGTTGGGGTAGGAGAGGGCAGAGTATTGAGGGGAGCATTTTGCTAGGGGAGTGGGGATTGTCCCCCACATCTCCGTGGTTTCCCAGCCCCCAACCGCATGCAAACCTGGCTGTGCTGCATGTGCCCCCCCCACCCTGTGTGATGAGTTCTGTCTGTTCTGCCAATGGCTCTTTCTGTTTCCCCTTGGGGAATGATTTTTTTTAGGGGAGGGACTATGCCTCCCCTTTGCAGTGTCTGTAAATATTGGTCTTTGGTCCGTCTTCTAGGGGTTATTAATTTTTTTGGCCGATTTTTGAATGTGATTTTAACGAGTGGAGAGAAAAAAAAACTTTTTATAATAAAATTGTGGGAAAAAATGGGACTCTAGCTTGCTGGGGGAAGGGCTGGGGCAGCTTAGCCCCAGGGGAACCCCTCCTATCAGCCCCCTAGATAGTGCAAGGTCAAAGGAGAGTGCTGGGTCTTAATGGGGGCTGAGGAGGGTATTTCGATCAGCTGAGTTCAGGAGCCAGGGTCAGGGGTTGTACGTGGTGAGGTATGGAGGGGGTACAGGTGGGGGATCCTGTGCTTGAAGTGCTGACCCACAGTCCCTCCCTTCCCCAGCTTTCCCACCCAACTCTGCTGGTGCCCCTCAATCCCAACCTGCAGCCCCATTATCCCAACCTTGCCCTTCAGCTCTGTTCATCCATCCTCGTCCTCCATCAGCTTCAGTTCCCTTCTGCTGGGCCTTGTGGCCATATCAGGACCATGCCCTAGGCAGCTGTTTGTGAGAAGAGGGTCCCCAGACCACTGTTCCCTCTAAGCTGTGCGCATGTGCACACGCACACAGGTCATGAAGCCTGTGCACACAACAAAATAAAGTGTGCACAAAAAAATTCAGTAATGCTAATATTGGTGCTTACAAAGAAATGTTTTTGCGCACACAATGAAATTGTTTGCGCACACAGTCTACGAGTAATTAGAGGGAACGTTGCCCCAGACCCAGCAGCACTAAAGCCAAAGGGTTTGTGAAGGCAGCCCCTCTACATCAACCTCCCCAAGCACCCCAGAACTGGTGTTCCCACTCTAGTTTTGAAATTTCTCTATGATCCAGCTGCTCTTTGTCTCAGTTTTATGGGTAAGGCCGTGATCTGAAAGCCAAGATTCCTGGGTTCCATCCCAGCTCTGGGAGGGGAGCGAGGTCTAGTGGTTAGAGCAGCCAGTGCAGTGATTTACTGTGTTGGGAGATGCCGTCTTCTGTGCCTCAGTCTCCCCTTTCTACAGCGGGGCACAACGAGCAGATGGGATGTGATGCAGTGACGCCAGAAGAATCATCACATCCCCTGTGTTGCTGCAAGAGCCTCCTCCCTCCACTGCAGGTCCTGTTCTGTTCATGCATGACCTGTCAGGTCACTGTGCTGCTACAACCCCCTCCTGGATGGAATGGGACCTGCAAATCTGTGTGTCTTATTCTGCGCATGGCTCCCTGCCAGGGGGGATTCTCCCTGTTCTCCTCATGCTCCAGGTCTGTCCAGTTTCAGAGGCTAGCGGTCCTTTTCCTGCTACCATTGCCTCCCTCAGGATTCACTGCATGGCAAAAGATACGCCAAGATACCAAATGGGGGGCAGCACCCACCCAAGGGTAAAGCAAAGATGCAGGGCTGGTTTTGAAAGTTCTTAGTGTGGGACTGGGGGGGAGGGGGGTCGTCAGCCTGCTCCACTAGAGACGCTGTGCTGCAGAGAGCAAGATGAGTACTTAGTAAGGGGGTACTCTCTCTTAGCAGGACACCAGGCTCTGGGCTGTGTCTTTTTCCCTGCCAGACAATCTGTGCCTTGTAATTGGTAAAGATCCCTGGCACATTTGGGATGAAGCAAATTGATCATGCTGGCTTCCCAGCCAAATCCCAGCTTGGCTGACTCCAGCCTTTCTCTCCATCTTCCTCCAGCAGCATTCCCAGTGACCCACCTTCGCTGCCTGTCCTAACCCCACATTAGCCCCACAGAGGGTGGTGCCCCGTATTGCAGGGAGGGTGCCTCCCCACATCCGGACACCCACATGCCACGCCAGCTCTGCCTGCAAACAGGAAGGGCAGATGGCAGCAACCCTTGCATCACAGCAGCCGACCCAGCTCCCTGAGATCTCTGAGCTGGCCTGAAGCAGCCAGTGTGGCCAAGATCCAGGCCTGCAGCGAGCACTGGATCCTGAATGGGGAGATGCCACTGGGCTTAGCTGTTGTGTGGGTGGGAAGTGAATGAGCACAAACTGACCTTTCCTGCAAGTCTACTGTGCTCTGGGCTTTTAATCAGCCAGTAGGGCCCACCCTAGAGGAGGTTGCATCTCAGTGCTGGGTATTGCATATATGGCTGCTGCTTCCCAGCACCTGATGGTATCCAACCTCGGAGATGGCTACAGCTCAGTGCTGGGAGCCACACAAGCTGCATCATACCCCAGAGGAATCTGCATCTCAACCCCAGGTGAGGGATCCTGGTGTAAACAGCTGCTGCGTTGCACCCCAGAAGAAGCTGCATCTAAGTGCTGCCAAGTTAAACAATTCCACCCTCCAGCTAGGTAGCTGGTTAAAACTCTTTTGGGTTGACCAGGATAAACAGTGATGCAGAAAGGGGCTGACCCCGCCCCTCAGGCTGATTTCACTGGAAGCTACCTCCTACCCCCACCCCCCAAAAAAACTCTTTTGGCTGAGAGCAAGATGCTCTGGGCTAGGATCCAGGAGTTCAAGTCTTGTTTCTTCCACTAACTAGGGTTACCCATTCCTATAACTCTAAGCATGTCCCTGCCTGAAGGAGGTAAGTCTCAGGCCCCACCACGCTCCCCAGCAAGGGTTCCTGCATGTTTGTATTTCACTGAGGTTGCTGCACGATGCAGCCATATGAAGGGATCAGTCATTGGGGGGGGGGGGGTAGATGGAGGAGCCCTAGCCATCGACTGGGATCCCACTGGGCTAGGTGCAGTACAGCTAGTACTGACGCCTGGGCCTCAGAGAGCTGACATCCACAGTGCGGTGCCAGTGTGGCAGTCCCAGGCTAGCCTGCACCTAAGCTGGGACAGGGACAGAAGCAGTGAGGATGGGGCGACCCAGCACCAGCCTGCCAGGGAGCCAGCAGGCCCCAGGTGCCTCACATGGTCATGGGACAGTGTAGACGTGTCCCAAGCGCTCCGCACGTCGCTGGAGACTGGTCTCACAGCTGCCCAAAGTGGAGGCACGGCTCAGGGGACCTGGGGATGGGGAGGGCTAAGATGCCCCAAAGGGGGGAGCAGTTAAGGTGCAGGGGGCTGGGCTAAGATGCCCCAGAGGGGGGAGCATTTAAAGTGTAGGGGGCTGGGCTAAGATGTCCCAGAGGTGAGCAGGTAAGGTGCAAGGGGCTGGGTTAAGGTGCCACAAAGGGGGGAGCATTTAAAGTGCAGGGGGCTGGGCTGAGGTGCCCCAGAGGTGAGCAGGTAAGGTGCAGGGGCTGGGTTCAGGTGCCCTAAAGGGAGCAAAAATTAAGGTGCAGGGGGCTGAGCTAAGATGCCCCAAAGGGGGGAGCAGTTAAGGTGCAAGAGGCTGGGCTAAGCTGCCCCAAGGGGGGGGGGGGGTATGGGGCAGGGGGCTGGGCTGAGATGCCCCAGGAGGGGCAGGGAAGGTGCCGGGGGCTGGGTTAAGGTGCCCCAAAGGGGGGAAAAATTAAGGCGCAGGGGGCCGGGCTAAGGTGCCCCAAAGGGTTCTGGGGGCGGGTTAAAACACCCCCCGGGGAGCAATGAGGGTGCCGCGGGCAGGCTGAGATGCCCCCAGCGGCTGGGGGCGGCTTGGAGCACGGGGGGCGCCAGGGCCCAGCGAGGCCGCCCGCCGAGCTCCGCCCCGCGCCGAGCCGAGCCGCGCCGCGCTCCGCCCCGCCGCCCCCGGCCGCTGCAGCGATTCCGGGCCAGGCCCCGCGCCCGCCGCCCGGAGCAGCCGCAGCCTCGGCCGGGCCGGGGACATGGTGACGGGATGGCCCGGGCCGCAGACGCCTTCCCGCTCCACCTGCTGGCCTGGCACAACCGGCACCAGGAGCTGGAGAAGGAGCTGCGCACGGGGCAGGTGCGGGATCAAGCGGGACCCCCCGGCCGGGCACCCCAGGGACCCCCCGTGCCCCTCTGGGACCCCCTGAGCCCCACGTCTCAATGCACCCACCCGCTTGCCGCGGGCACCCCGCGCCGAGCCCCTGGCACCCGCACCCTGCCCCCGGCTCCCCCAGATACCCCACCCCGCCTAGCACGTCCTAGCCTGTCCCTCCACTCCTGGGGCCCTCTGGTATCCCCCACCCTGCCGTCAGCTCCCACCTCGCACACCACCCTCAATGGTACCCCCAGCCCCCTGGGGCTCCCCATCCCAGCAGGCACACTCCAGGCCCCCTACTTTGGGAACCACCCAGTCCCCACCCTGGGCGCTCCCGTCCCCCTGGGTTGCACTATTGCTGGGGCTCTTAACACCTGTGGGATCCCTTACCATGGGTGGCAGCCTTGGAGTCCCCCAATCCTTCCTGGGACCCCCACCTCATTGGCCACCCCGTGGATCCTCTCACCCTGGGACTCCCGGCCAACAAACCCCAAATCCTCACCCCACACAGGGTGCTCTTGAACTTCAACCCTGCATCCTAGTAACTCTACATATCCATTCCTAAACTACCCCCTAATCACACATTTTCCCACTGGGTACCCACTAAGCGTAGGTACCCCCTGTGCCCCATTCCTCTGCCCAGGATCTCTGCTCTCTATTCCTTCAGTCTGGCACCCCCACCTGTCCCTGGCACCCCCTCTACTAACCCCTCTGGGCATCTCCCACCCCACATCGCCCCACTGGGTAGGCTCCGTCCCTTTACCTGCTACTCTGCACTGGGACCTTTACTCCTATCCCCACTAGGTACCCCCTAACTCCCATCTCTGTGATTCTCCTTTACCCCAAAAATCATATCAAGTGCCCCCTACTGGGAAATCCAGCATAAATTCTCATCAAAGTACCTGAACCAGGAACACTCCTAAACCCCATCCACACATCCACCCATGCCCCATCTCCCCGGTGGGTACTCCTCCCTGATTCCTCTTTTCTCCCACCCAGCATCACCCCAACTGGCACTAGGTGCTAGAGAGTGAATTTGCATCTGGGCAGCCCCCCTCACGTATCTTCCATCCAGCCCCTCCCTGCCTCATCCCTTTTACCAGCCCCTCAGCCCCCCAACCAGTACAAGGCTCTGGAGTGTGATCTGCTCACAAGGTAGGTACAGGACCCACCCCATTTCCCCCATCCTATAGCCCGCCCCTTGCCACCTTGTTATCTGGCCTCCATAACCTGCACCAGGCTCTGCAGAGCAATCTCGGGGGCAGAGTGGAGATCTGTAAGCCCACACCCCTTGCCCTTACGCCCCCTCCATGACCTCATATCTGCACTCCCCCACTGCAGCCACAAGCAGGAACTTGACAACAAGTTGGGGAGAGGGGTAAAGGGGAAGGGAGCAGGACAAGACACCCCCACATCCCCTGAGCAAAACTGAGACTCTGGGCAGGGGTGTCCCTTGGGAGGGAGAGGGGAAAGAAGGGGGTCCAGGGTGGCACAGCAGGGCTTTTTCCTCTCAAGGGGTCCCAGGGTTCCCCCGTAGTACTGCTGGGGCCCTATGCTGGGGAACATGCAGCTGTTAATCCTGCGGTTCACGTGTAGCATGACATCGAGTTGATCGACCCGCGGGGCCGGACACCCCTGGAGCTGGCCGTGTCACTGGGCAACCTTGAGTCGGCCCGGGTGCTGCTGCGGCACAACGCCAATGTGGGCAAGGAGAATGCCAATGGCTGGACAGGTACTGGCAGGGAGAGCATGCGGAGCTGGGGGAGTGCAGATAGGCTGGCATGAAGAGCAGCTGTGGGGAGCCAGAGACAGCTCTGGTGCTGTGTAGGCCCTGCCCTATGGCAGTAATTTCTCCCCCACCAGCTGTGGGAGGCTAACTCCGCCATGTTGCAAGGGCTGGTGCCCATGGGCCCAACATTCAGACCTGGGTACCATCAGCAGGGGGCCTGGAATCCTGCCACTGGGTGCCAATGGGTTGGCGCTGGCTGTGTCCAGCAAGATGTGTTGCAGAGGAAGCTGGCTCGGGTGCCAGTGGGGGAAGGAAAGAACCACCCTGCACCTGACAGCTCTGTGGTGCTTCCTTGCTGCCCTGTCCCTCAGTTCTGCAGGAGGCCGTCAGCACCGGGGATCCCGAGATGGTGCAGCTGGTGCTCCAGTATCGAGACTACCAGCGTGCCACCAATCGCCTGGCTGGCATCCCTGAGCTGCTCAACAAACTGCGCAGGGTCAGTGTGTGCGTGTACCCCCACCACTCTTGCCCTGTGACACAGACCTCCCTGAGACCCCAGCCTCAGGGTGCATCCCCTGCCAGCCCCAGCACCCCATCCGTGACCCCAGCCCAGATCCTGTATCCCAGCCTCAGGGTTCATATTGCCCTGACCAACCCTGCTCCATGACCCAACTTGCCAGTCCCCCGGCTCCCTCAAGCAGCCCCAGTCTGTGGTACATCCCTCCTCTGTGGCTTACCCCACCGACCTTGGTCTCATCTCCCCAGCCCAGGCCAAGGTTTGGCTCCTCAGTGCTCACGGAGAACTGAGCCCTGGGTGCCCACTGTGTGACAGACCTTCCTGCCGCCCTTCTGGGGGTCCTTTGGGGATATGTCTAGGATCCCACAGGATTGCCAGCCTCTGCAGGGATTCCCTTCCTTCATCTGGGTGTTTGTTCTGTCCTTTATCAGGGCAGGGGACTCCCCGTCTCCTGGGGTCCTGATGTCCTTCCCGCACCCTGCCCCCCATCCAACCTCTGCAGGGAACTGTCCCCCAATTTTCCCCCCCTCCAATCTCTGCATCAGGGAATGCCTGGTCTCGTCCCATTGGTTTATCATCTTTTCCAGGCCCCTGATTTCTACGTGGAGATGAAGTGGGAGTTCACCAGCTGGGGTGAGTGTCCTGGAGGTCCTGAAGTGGGACTTCCTGGAGGACTCCTCCGTCCTTCTTCCCCAGTATCAGAACCCAGGGATGCAAGGAAGTGGAGGGGGTGAGCCTAGGGCCCCCAGGTCATTGCCCCCACTCCTGCTCCACTGGTAAGACAACAGCTTGTCCCTCACTTTCTTTGGGGTGGGGGATGCTGGGTTGGGGACTGGGAGGAGCGCTGCCTAGCGGTGTGAAGCCCACACCGTAAAAGAGTCCCAGTGGCCAGGAGGAGAAACTGCAGGCAGCTGGACCCAGACCCCCTAATGGGGTGCAGGGCTGGGCTACTACCAGCATGCGTGGAAGACAGTTCCCCCTAAACTATGGCCCTCTCTTCTGCCCCTGCAGTGCCCCTGGTCTCCAAGGTGTGCCCAAGCGATGTGTACCGTGTGTGGAAGCGTGGCGAGAGCTTGCGGGTCGATACCACCCTGCTGGGCTTCGAACACATGACTTGGCAGCGGGGTCGGCGCAGCTACATCTTCAAGGGTGAAGGTTAGAGGTGGTGCCCCCCACCCGCTTCCCACTCCAGTCCTGCAGCATCCTTCTGGGGCCCCATGCGAGACAGAGGTGTTAGGTAACCCTCCCTTGTGCCCAAGGGGATGGTTGAGGTCCAGTTCCCTTGGCATCCCCCTCCCCGTGCCCCATGGGGAATTGGGATCCGTTCCCCCTTGATAACTTGTGAGTGGGCTGCACCTCTTTTAATCTAACTGAGAGGTGGAGCCAGGCTCCTTTCCACTCCCCCAATGGGTCCCATAGGTGGGGCTGACACCCCAGCTGGCCTAGCCCTTGGGGAGTGAGGGTTGGGAGAAGTGAGTTCATTGCCAATGGGTATTAGGCCCTGCTCTGTATCCCAATGGGGCACCCTGCTGGAACAAGCTAGGAAACCAGCAATTGTGCACTGAGACCTCCCCCAGATCCTTGCAGTGGTGGCATCATCAAAAAGGGATGACGGTGGAGGTCAGGTCGAATGGTGCAGCACCCTTCAGGAGGCATCCAGAGCCTGTGGAATGAGGTGGGATTGAAGCTCCCTGAGGGCTGGAGAGCGGGTGTCATGATGTATCCCCATGCAGCTCCCCAGCTCAGCCCAGATCAGTGCCACCTGTAGGTCTGGTTACTAGTGACCCTTCCAGCACCTGTGGCCTTGCCAGGGGTGGGGGTGGAGGAGGATGGGGTTCTGGCACTGATGTGTCTGGTCTTCCCTCTGGCCAGAGGAGGGCGCTGTGGTGATGGAGGTAGATCACGACAAGCAGGTGGTCTACACGGAGACACTGTCGCTGGCCTTGCATGAGCCAGAGCTGATGCTGGCTGCCATGCAGCCCACAGAGGAACACGTGGCCAGCCGGCTGACCTCACCCATCGTCTCCACCCACCTCGACACGAAGAACATTGCCTTTGAGCGGTCAGTGACGGGGGGGGGGGGGAGGAAGGGAGCATGCTTGGGGGGTCATTCTTGCACACTGTCAGAACACGTGGTTGGGACTGCATGGGGAGCAGGGTGCAAGAGGACAGCCACATGATGGGAGGGTGGGGTGAGTACCTGACTGGAAGAGAGACATAGGAAGGATGAGTGTGCAAGGAGTGCACAGGTGTGGGGGGAGGCCAGAAAGGTGGCTGTGCATGAAATGCACTTGTGCAAGGGACTGTGGGAAGGACAGACATTTGTATAGTTGCAAATGGCAAGCAGGGTGGATCTGCATGTGCAAGCCGTTGTACAACCATCTGTACTACTGTGAAGGGTGGCGGATTTATTTTCATGACGGGCCCTTGTACAACCCTATGTGCTAAGGAGTGGGATGGGGAATCCATATGTGTGATGGGCCCTCATACGATGGAGTTTGCTAGCGAGGAGCAGGATGTCCCCATGTGTGACAGGCCCTCCTACTGCTGCTTGTGCTGGTGAGATGGACCCTAGGTCCAAGTATGGGTTGGGCTCTTGTACAACAAGCTGTGCTATATGGGCCCTCACATAATCATGTGCTAGAGAGTGAGGCAAGGGATATGCTTGTACTTCAGACCCTAGAACAACTGTGCATCGTAGTAAATGGGGTAGTGGGGTGACCAGGCTTTTCCTTGGATGTCTCGACCTTGTCCTTCAGCACCGTGAGCAGAGCCAGGGCTGAGAATGAAGATGCCCACAGCTCTCATGCAACAGCGCTGCTCACACGTAGGCATTGAAAGGAGGCACTGGGGAGGGGAGAGGTCTGTCTAGGGTCATCTGGGGTAGAAGCAGGGGGAACACAGCATCTGACCCTGCCATTCCTGTCTTGACAGGAACAAGTCTGGGATCTGGGGCTGGCGCTCAGAGAAAATGGAAATGATCAGTGGCTATGAAGCCAAGGTAATGTCGTCCTGGGACTGCAGGGGATGGGAACCCTGCCTGCGACCAGAAGGCACGGACGGGGTGGTATCTAGGCATCTGGGATAATCCTTGACTGTAGGGGCCTCCCAGTTTTCAGTTCCCCAAGGAATGAGACGGAGACAGAGAATGGGACCCAGGTGTCCAGGATGGCAGGGCAAAACAGTCAGCCTGGAAGATGGGAGGGTACACTAAGCTGGGGAAAGGGCTCAGGTGTTTGTGTGTTGGGGGTAGGGCAGGGAAAGCTGACCCATGCCCATGTCCTGGCAGGTTTACAGTGCCAGCAATGTGGAACTCATCACCAAAACAAGAACCGAGCACCTGTCGGACCAGGACAAGTCCCGCACCAAAGGTAACATGTCAGTCCTGCCAGCTAAACAGAACAATCCATCTGCAGCAGCCCACAGCTTCCCCTGTGACACATCTGTCCTGGCCATCCAATCAAAGCACCAGGTCCCACCCCCTGGGACACCCGTAACACCTTCCCCTGCCTACAACTGCCCACCCTGGTTCCCACCCTCCATTTGGCCTGCCCCCTTTGACACACCACGCTCCCTTTGTGACATACCCACCTCTCCCTTTTGGTGCATCTGCCCCAGCCTTCTGATCTCAGTCCCACCTACAAAGGCGTGGCCCCACTCCTGGCCCTCCCATCACAACACCACACCCCAATGGCTTGTGGCACGCCCAACTCCCCCTCCAGTCAGGAGACCACTGACAACAGCCCACTTGTCAATCATGGCTCAAGCCACACCTCCTTCAGCTGTCAGAGAGCATTTAAATTGCCCCCTGTTGGGCTCTGCATTCACAGCCACATTGCACCTGACTGGGGGAGTGGTCCTGCTAGATTAGCAGCCCCTCTTCTCCCCAGCATTACATGGGAATAGCATGAAGAATGTGGTGACCATTTCTTAAGTGTACGGAGTGGGCAGGGGGATTCATATGCTGCAGGTGGAGGGGGCAGTGTTCTGCAGTCTTTGTCTCACCTGCTCCCCTTCCACCATCCGCAGGCTCCAAGACGCCCTTCCAGTCCTTTCTGGGGATTGCCCAGCAACACGCCTCCCACAATGGGGTGAGTGATGGATCTTCTCCTGCACTGGGGACTAAGGGTGCACACCTGGCATAGCAAGACTCAGGACAGAGGCATCACTCTCCCAGCCACAGGGGGGGTAAATCTGAGGATGGGGCTTTTTGGGGAGGGAGGAATACAGAAGGCGTGGGGGGATCCAGAGCAAGGGGCACACCTAGAGAGCTTCTGAACAGGGGATCTGACCCCCCTCCATGTGCCTGACCCTTCTAGACCCCTGTACTGAAGTCCGCCACACCCACCAACCCCACGGCCATCACCCCTGATGAATACTTTGACCCCAGCTTCAACCTGGAGGCCCGCAACATCGGTCGCCCTATTGAGATGTCCAACAAGGTGCAGAGGTGAGGTTGGGGGAAGGGGAATAGTTTTCTGGGCTTGGCAGAGCTAGAGAAGGAGGATTCACTTTGCACGCTCAGCCACTGACATGGCTCTTTGTGGAAAAATCCTCCCAAATTCTAACTCCCGTCTGCCAGAAAATGGGACCCAGGAGTCTGGGGTGGCAGTGAAGGCTGTTCACTTCTAGAAGCCCTTGCTGCTCCAGCCCACAGAATGAGGGAGAGACCAGGACAGGGAATTGGACCCATGTGTCTGGGACAGTATTGTAAGGTGCTCAACCCCAGAAAGCACTAGCCAGGTCTGGTCTCTTGTGGCTGTCTTCCGGGCTGGTTGATGTTGTGCAGGGCTGGGGACTGGTGCGGTTGGCTGTGATGCTCCCCTGGCCATGACAGGTTCAAGGCCACTCTGTGGCTGTGCGAGGATCACCCGCTGTCACTGGTGGAGCAGGTGACGCCCATCATTGACCTCATGGCCATCAGCAACGCTCACTTTGCCAAGCTGCGTGATTTCATCACCCTCAGGCTGCCGCCTGGCTTCCCCGTCAAAATTGGTGAGTGTGGGGAGGGGCTTGTGATAAAGGAGTGAGGCTACAAACAAGTGAAGGGGGAGGGGAGTGAATCTGGGCTGGAGGTGGCCTGGTTGGCTTTGGAGAGTAGCAGTGGTGTGGGGACAGAACTGGGGAGGAGTGGCCAGGGGCTACAGAGAAATGGGAGAGCTGGAGGGGGAGTGAAAAGGCAGAGGGTGTGCTTAGGTCCTGTACTGTCTTTTGCATCCGGTGTCTCACATGCTCGTGTCTGTCCCCAGAGATTCCCCTCTTCCATGTGCTCAATGCACGAATCACTTTCAGCAACCTGTGCGGCTGTGATGAACCACTGAGCTCTGTGCGGATCTGCAACCCTACCCCCAGCTGCTCCCCAGGGTGTGCTGGGGAGCTGGCTGCTGGAGCAGAAGTACCCGCCAATGCCAAAGGTAGAGGACCCCTGTGTCATGCTGCAAAACCCACAGAGACCCCCATTGACTCAGTCACCCAAGGGGGCAAGGGCCAGGGAAATGGGGGAGAGGTCATTCTGGTGCAGGGACAGACTTATGGTGGGCCAGTGTGTCTGTGACCCCGGGGAGGTCAGCCCCCACTCACCCTATGCTCCCCTCCTAGTGTCCCCATTCCCCTGCGAGGTGGACCTATCAGTGTTTGAAGTGCCCCAGGGCTACACCATGCTTGGCGCTGGCCGTAACGAGCCTATGCGGGATGAGGATGATGACCTACTACAGTTTGCCATCCAACAAAGCTTGCTCGATGCCGGCACCGAGACTGACCAGGTGAGATCAAGGTGGAGACTTCCCCCTTTCTGGACCCTTGACAGGGCATCTAGCTGGCTTCGTGGCAGGGGATGGATGGGGGCATTTCCTCTCTGGGGTGTGCCAGCTCCCTACTTTTGTTCCTGTCCCTTGGACATGAGGAGCTGTCTGACTGGGTCCAGGAGGTGGGATTCAGGGTCTCTGATGCTGTGACAGAGGGGATGTTCTCACGTTCTGACTGGTGCCCCTGGCTGGCAGGTCACTATCTGGGAGGCGCTGACCAATACACGGCCTGGCTCCAACCCCCCTTCCTATGATGAGCAGCTTCAACTGGAACGGTGAGTGCTGGGATGGGACGAGGTTCTTGCCAGGGTCTCTGTGGGCAGCGGGCCCCTCCCTTCCTTCACTGGTCCCCTATGGAGCTGTTCTCTGTGTTGGGCTGGGCAGTGGGAGCATGGCTGGGGTAGGTGATGTGGGCATGGCTCTGCCGGTGCTGGTCACTGTCGGTGTGGCTATTAGGGTGTTGCAGTGAGGCACTGAGGGTGTGGCTGTGGGGGGGTGGTTGAGAGGGTGTGGCTGTGGGGCACTGGGGTGTGACTCTGAGGAGTTGGTTGATGGGGCATGGCTGTGGGACACTGGGGTGTGGCTATGGGGCAGTTGGGGTGTGACTCTGAAGTACTGGGGGCCATGGCTATGAGGAAGGAGCTGGTCAGCCGGGGTGTGACTGGAAGAGCAGGTGCCGACACACATCTTTCTCCCCAAGCGCCATCCAGGAGAGCATGTTTCTGCAGTCGGGGCAGGGCCAGTCCGTGGCTGTGTCTGGTGGCGGAGGCAACAGTGAAAGCAGTGTCATCCCACCTGAGGGGAGCCCAGCCCCCAGCACCAATGGCTCCTCCTCCTCAACCCTTCCCCCCCCCAGCCTACCCCAGTTTTGATGAACAGCTGCGCCTGGCCATGGAGTTGTCCTCACGGGAGCAGGAGGAGCAGGAGCGCCAGCGGCGCGAGGAGGACGAGGAGTTACAGCGCATCCTTCAGCTCTCCCTGACAGAGAAATAACTCCCTGGCCCACCAGTAGGGGGCCCTGAACCTAGCCTCCCCCAAGACACCCAGGAGCCCCCTCACCCCCCCGAGTGCCCTGGCTTTGCTATCATTGTATTTTTAACCTTGAGGGATGTCCCTGTTCCATTCCACATCCCTCCCCCTTACACCCGTCACCATCTTGCGGGAGGCAGGCGTGGAGTTGAGACACCTTCTGCCTTTCCTAGGGCTCTGTCCCATGGCCTCTTGGGTCTTATTTAAGTTAACTTTCTTTTTTTTTATGGCTATTCTATCCCTCCTCCTGATGGAGGAAATATTTGTATGGCTGGGAGGGAACGGAAGAGTAAGGGAACAGAGGAGGAGCAACAGAGTGGCAGAGGCTAAGGCGACCCCTCTGCTGTAGTCAGTTGGACTCTTAATTCACATTGGTGGAGGCAGTGGGATTCTGAAACTGGGCATAAAATATATATGTGTGCACACACACGTGCTGATTGTATCCTGTCAGCCCACATGGGTGACAGGAGTGAAGGTAGTGGGTCTAGAGGTGATGGGGTGGGGCCAGAAACCTGACGATTGGCAGGAGCTGTGGGATGTGGCAGTCAGACAATGGCAGGCCCAATAATTTTCAGTCCTCTGATTCGTCTCCTGAACCCCTTGTGCATAGATGCTGCACCCTCTCCTGCCTGTTTAATTTATTTTATTTATATATCTGCAGCTCTAGAATGGGGTGGGGGAAGGGTGGGTTTTGGGTTTTTTTTTAAATTCTGAAGGTTGGAAAGGGAATGGCTGCGCTGAGTGGCTCCTCCTGGCTCCTGCAGGGACAGGGTGTGGCACTCTGGGCAGCAGGAACCGTGAAATAAAAAGGAGAAACCAAACACTCCCCCGCTCTCTGGCTCCCTTTATTCTGCATGTAGCTATCTCCAGCTGGGGCCTTTATTAGTGCATCAGCTGCCTGAGGGAGGGATTGGAGCCAAAATCCTGTTCAGGACATGCCCTCTGCCTTGTCCTGCCCTGGGATCTGTCTCTGGCCAACTTCTTCCTCTGCATTCTATAATGCAGACGTGGTCCCCAATGGGGCACCATGCTCCGCTGACACTGGAAGTCCTTGCTACTGTGCCAAGCCCAGCTAGGTGTGCACTTGTGCTCTTGCTGGCTTCTAAGACATGGAGGAAAGTGAGGGTTTACAGGCAGTTTAAAGGGCTATATCCCTATTTCTATACACTACAGACTTGGCAAACTCACTAGTCAGGCAAGATCCAGCCATGCTTTTGCCCAGTGGGGAAGGGGGCCATCCTTGGAGCTGGGTGTCTAAGAAGAGATGGGGAAAAGTGGTTGCACTGGCTTTCATTAGCACCAAGAATCTCTGAGCTGCATTCCCCACATCTATTCCCCCAGCCTACCCCCTTCTTGCCACCCCAGGCCATCACGGTAAGGTCAAACAAAAATTTCTGTAATAAACTGGGAATTCAGTGGACAGCAGAGGAGAAAAACCTGGTTGGTTGAGCTGATTGTAGCATAATGATGAGCCACCATCGTGATACAGCCACAAAGGCAAAGATGAGAATACGTTTGTAAAAGACAAATGTGAGCCAAGGATGTAACAGGTGAGGTATTTCCTGGACAGTTAGGGAAGAGTTAATGCTGTTGCACAAGGCACTAAATAAGACCTCATCTGAGCAATGTGTGCAGTTCTGGTCACCTGTGTTCAAGAATTCACACCATCTGCAGAAAAAATTATGGACAAAGTGGGAAATAGTTTTCCAGCTCTGTGCTGCTCTGAGGACTGAAGACAGGGTGAGAAGTAACAGGCTTAATCAGCAACAAGGGAGCTTTGGGTGAGTTATTAGGAAAAACTACAAGTCAAAGGGTAGTTGAGCTCTGGGAATAGTTGCTGTAGACAGTCTGTGGCATCCCTATCACTAGAGGATTTCAGAACAGGTGAGATGAATCCCTGTCAGGGACAGTGTCAGGTTCCAGAGGGGCAGCCACGTTTGTCTAGTTCAGCCAAACAAGCAAGGAGTCCTGCGGCACTTTTAAAGACCAACAAATGTATGCATTGCTGGGGCTGTTGCTGCGCTGAAAAACGGGGTGGGGGCCCAGGCTCTGCTCCCTGGGTCCAGTCTGGAAATTGGATTGGGCTCCTCCGGCCAGCCTGGATCTGGCTGCTGCTAGCCAGTGGTGGGCAGCCTGGGCCCAATCTGGCCCCTGCTGCTTTTGGGGCAGGGCCCATGACAGATAGGGCTGTGGGCCAAGCAGCAGCGATGCCCCTGTTTATTGTATGAGCTTTTGTGGGAGAAAATACGGCTATGTCATGGTGTTAGTTTACTTAGCCATTAGGACCTCCCAAGGTCCCTTCCAGCCCTACGCTTTCATGGATCTATGATCAAGGAAGTGGGGAACCTGTTTGGCTTTTGGAGCACAGTAAAATGAAGCCTGCAGGGGGCTCTAACTTTCCCTCTCAATACAGTTGGGGGGTTGGGGGGACAGCAGGGATTGAGACAAGCTATTTAAAAGAAGGACAATGTTGGCACAAGAATGAAGGGGGCGGGCGAGGACCCAGGAATAAACTTAAGCTGGGAACTGGAAAAAAAGTTTCTACCCATAGGAGGGGAGAGTGGCTGGCCCAGCGGTGGGGGCAAAGAACAGGAGTGGGTTTAAGATGGAAATGGTAAGTATATGACCAGGATTTTGGGGGGGGGGTGGTATCTGAGACAGCAGGGGACTGGACTTGTTCACGTGGAAGGTCCCAGTTTCTGTCCCCATGGCCACTCCCCAGCCATTTCCTGTCCTTAGAGTGCAAGAGTTGTGGTCAACTCAGTCTAAAACGAGCCATCAAAGCACCCGCCTCCAGCATTAGGAGGCAGCTGCCAGGGTGAGGAGAACAAGGAGTTTCCCTGAGACTGGGAGCTGCTGTCCTGGCCTATCCAGCTTCAAATTGCAGGCAGGGCACCCCACGATCCCACGCAATGGGTTTGGCGGGGCAAGTGCATCCAGGCCTGGGGAACTGGCAGAGGGAAGGGCCTAGGACAGGAATAGCAGGTTGAGTTCCTACTAGGGATTGAGGTGTATTAACAGAGCTGGGCTGGGGAAGTCCAGGGTTGGACTGGCAGGGCCATGGGCTGGGAGGCAGGACAGAGAGGTATTGGCAGAGCTGGGGTGGGACAGGGATTTCCCTAACACCCTCTTACACCCCCCAAATTTCCCAACACCCCCCAGTTGTCATTCAGTAACTGTTATACCAATTTAGTGAGCACCCCCAATCCCCCTACACCCCCCTGAATTTCCCAGCACCCCCAGGTGTCATTTAGTGTTATACCAATTTAGTGAGCACCCCCCAAACCTTCCGACATCTGCCCTGAATTTCCCAACACACCAGCAGTTGTCATTCAATAAGTGTTATACCAATTTAGTAAGCACCCCCTACACCCCCCTGAATTTCCCAGGACCCCCAGTTGTCATTTAGTGTCATACCAATTTAGTGAGCACCCCCAAACCCCCCTACATCCCCTTGAATTTCCCAGCACCCCCAGCTGTCATTTAGTGTTACACCAATTTACTGAGCACCCCCAACCCCCTACACCTCTTGAACTTCTCAGAACCCCCCAGTTGTCATTCAGTAACTGTCTTATACCAATTTAGTGAGTACCCCCACCCTGCTACACCCCCTGAATTTCCCAGCACCCCCAGTTGTCATTTAGTGTTCTACCAATTTAGTGAGCACCCCCCAAACCTTCCTACATCTGCCCTGAATTTCCCAACACACCAGCAGTTGTCATTCAATAAGTGTTATACCAATTTAGTGAGCATCCCCATCCCCTACACCCCCCTGAATTTCCCAGGACCCCCAGTTGTCATTTAGTGTCATACCAATTTAGTGAGCACCCCCCAAACCTTCCTACATCTGCCCTGAATTTCCCAACACACCAGCAGTTGTCATTCAGTAAGTGTCATACCAATTTAGTGAGCACCCCCCAACCCCCCCTTGAATTTCCCAGCACCCCCCAGTTGCCATTTAGTACCAGTGTTATACCATTTAGTGAGCACCCCTGCCCCTCCCACGCCTTTTCCTCCCCCCCCCCATTTCAAGTCCTGGGGAGAGGGCCGGGCGGGGAGCCCTGGGCTGTGCAGGATGGAGGGGCACTGGAGGAGCTGGGCTGCGGCTCCCCTGTGGGGCAGTGGCAGAGGGAGCTGTGGGGATCGGGCCGGGATGCTAAGGGGCTGCAGAGCCGGGGTGCCGGGCAGACTGTGGGGCTCAGCCCGCCCCCCAGCCCCGCCGTCGCCGCCTCGCGGGGCAGCCCTGGGGGCCGGGCCGTGGCTGTCGGAGCCGCCCCGGGGGAGGCGCCTGGCGCTGCCGCCTCCCGGCTCTTCCTGGTCTCTGGCGGCGGCGGCGGCGGCGGGCGAAGTTTGGGGCGAGCGGGGCGGGGGGTCCCCGCATGGCGCTGGTCACCGTCCGCAGGTCCCCGGCCGGCAGCCGCCACGGCTCCCCCAGCGGCTGCAAGGTGAGTCCCGGCCCCGGCCCCGCTGCGGGAGGATGGTGCAATGGTTAGCGCAGGGGGGTGCTGCAGGCCTGATCTCTCCCACCGGGGGGCGCTGTGCAGGGTGGGGGCCACTCCAGACCTTGCCTCTGCTACTGGGGGGCTGCAGCTGTGGGGGGCTGCTCCGCTCCCTGCCTTTCCCAGCTGGGGGCTCTATAGGAGGGGTGCTGATGGGGGGCGTGCTCCATACTTTGTCTCTCCCAGCAGAGACTGGCTGGGGGCTACCGCAAGGCCTGTCTCTCCTGGTAGGGGGGCGCTGGCTGTGGAGGGGGGACTTCTCTGATCCCTGTTTCTCCCAGCTATGGGGTGCTGTAGTGGCGGTGTCAAAAAGAGGGTTGCCGTCACGCGTGGGTCGGCGCCCGTGGTCTCTGGCTGCCGGTAATTGCCCTTGCGCAGCTGGCAATGCCCCTGTGGTTTACTATCGGGCACCGGTAGTGCCTTGTCGTTAAGTTTCACAAACTGACACTTCCTTAGTTGTTGCTTCCCCTCCTGCCTTGCAGCCTGCAAAGTCAAGCTGAATGTCGTGGGCTCCCATGTCCTGGGGTGCTAGCCCCGGTGTTCACCTCCCAGACCCCACCCCGATTGTACAGCAGTTTGCTGGTGGGGTGGGCTTGTGAGTGGTGTGGCCAGTTGTGCGTGTGGTGCTGGGAGCTGCAGCTCAGGAAGGGCAGGGACGCTGTTAATTTCTTTTCCACGCTCGAAAAATGGCACAGGAAATTGTCACTGGGCTGGGAGCTCCCTGGAGGGAACGGAAAGACCCTGTAGGCAGGCTGAGGCTGGGATGGCGCCTGAAAGCACTCATAGCCTAGTCAGTGGCCCAAATAAGTGGGAGATGTTGTGGTGGCACCTGCCCCGAATGTGGCCATTTCCCCCATCACAGCCTGGTGGTGGGTGGCAAACCCCAGCCAAGATCATGGAACTCCAGCTTCCTTTGCCAGCAGCTTTGGCCTCCAGTGAGTGCCTTGCAGAGTAGGGATCCTGGCCCCCCTGCCCAGGGACTTCAGGCCCCATTGGAAGAGAGGGCACCGGTTGCAGGAGGCCCTGATGACCCTGGCTACTCTGTCACATCCGCTGCACTGTCCTGCTGTCCCTTCAGCTCTCTGTGCCTGCTCCTGGGAGGGACAGGGGGTGTCAGGTGATCCCTGCTGGCTGCCTAGGGTGACCAGATGGCATGACTTTATAGGGACAGTCACAATATTTGGGAATTTGTCTTACATAGGCACTTATTAGCCCCAGTTTCAATTTTCTGCACTTTCACCCTATGGTTGCCAGAGCTAAGCAGAAATTCTCCTTGGACATGGGGGGTGAGGGTGTGGCACTGAGGGTGTGAGCTCTCTCTTTTCCCCACTGACCTCTCTGCTGCTCCAGGCTGCCTCCCTCATGCCAGGACTCCTGTCTGCTTTGTCTCCTATTGTTCCCACATGCCCCCAAGATCTCTCCCTCACTAGGTCTCCAGGCATCCTTGGCACCCCCTCGCTGCTCTTCTGCACTCAAGAGGGACTGGGCCCTCAGGAATAGCTCTCCAAGCTTCACAGCCACTGGTAGAGCCAGAAGCTGCAGCTAAAATGACGCGTGGCACCTCCCTGTGGCCCTGCAGTGCCAACTTGTTCCCAGGAGGGTCCTACAGTAGAGGCCCAGAGGGGCTGCCCCATCCTTGTTCCTTGCTCAGGGGCTGCCCAGTCTGCACTGAAGCTTGGGGGTGGGGGAGTCCATCTCATCTCTGGCCCCAGCTAGGTGCCATGGGGTCATGGCCTGCATGCCAACAACCCCATGGAGGGAAACGACCCCCTTGCCCAGCCTCAGGCTGATCAGTCTTGTCTGGTTCTTTTGCAGGATGAAGAGGTTTCCAGGAGGAGCCAGCTGCAGCGACGGTGAGTTGCCATGCCTCATAACTTCCTCCCACCCCCATAGCCAAAAGGGAGCTCATTCCCAGCCTCAGCCCTCCTTCACTTCCCCAGATCCCCAGTGGGAGAAGGAAGGCAGGAATGGGTGAACTACCAGGGGAGGTAACGTTCATGCAATTTGCTAAGTGGTGCTGGGATTCCCACCCTGGCCCAGCCTTTTATGTTTGAAGGTCCTGAACAAGTAGGTGCTGGAGGGGAGAAGGGACTCTGTCCCATATCAGCCCCCCAAGCCTCTATGCTGCTGTGAGGGAGAGTGCTCAGATCAATTGCTCTACACCAGGCATGGCCAAACTGTGACTCAGGAGCCACATGTGGCTCTTGAATGAAAAATTGTGGCTCAGGAGCCACGTGTGGCTCTTGAATGAAAAATTGTGGCTCTTGGAAGAACGCCAACAAATCAATTTAGGAAAGCAGCCCCAGCCTAGCAGTTCAGGAGGGGGTCGGGACGGTAGGGAGAAGCGCAGTATGGTCTGGGATGGAGGGGAGAAGTGCGGCATGGTCAGGATTTTTAAAAAATCACCACTAGCCTACAGTCTTTCTACATTGAGCAGCAGCTAAGTTTTTACTGTATA
Source organism: Podocnemis expansa (assembly GCA_007922195.1). Classification (NCBI taxonomy): domain Eukaryota; kingdom Metazoa; phylum Chordata; order Testudines; family Podocnemididae; genus Podocnemis; species Podocnemis expansa. The sequence goes on from ML682172.1 coordinate 1,212,570, forward strand.
GGCCTAATTTTCTTGGTAACCTTAAGTAATCATTAGAATCTGACATTAGCAGGATTAATATTTGTTCTCTTTTTATGATCAAATTAAAGGGTGCAATGAATTTTAAACTTTGTAATTTTGGAGTAGGTAAAAGTATATGGCTATGTGCCTCAGTGTGGCTCTTGAAGGTTTTATAATCAACTTGTGTGGCTTGTGAGTTGCATAAATTTGGGCACCCCTGCTCTACACCTTCCTGACTTTTTAGTCTTCCCCCTATGAATTACTCCTGTCTCTGCACTTGTTTAGACCCACAGGATGAAACTGTCCTGATGCCAGACATTTTTATCTCACTCCCCTGCCAGCATCTGATCAGCTGCCGTGAACTTGACCAGCTGCTTCTTAGCAGCCAAGCTCTTGGCAGCCGCTGAGGCACAAGAACTGCCTGCCTGTAGACTTAGGCCGACTTCTCTTTCCTCACATCTGGGAGGTTCCCTTCATAACCCTAAGGATTAGAGATGCCATTCTTTTTTATCAGTGGAAGCTGGTGTGCCCACATTTGATAGGGTGGATCCTCTCCCGAGGTCGGCTTCCCTTGTTAAGTGTAAGATGTTCCTCTGTCTCATACCCATGTTCCCATTCCACCTCTTCCAGCCACAGCTTTGTTATGGTCAAAGGCGCTGCCCTACTCCTGCAGGAAGAGGAGAAGCTGGAAACGGTGCAGGAAGTCCCGCCCTCCCCGGACCAAACGCAGAGCCAGCAGGAGCAGCACCTGCAGCTGATGATGGGGCTGCTGCGGCCAGAAGATGCTATCCGCCTGGTGAGATGGGGCATTGCTGGCATGAGGTTGCTCCCAGACTGGGAGCAGAAACAATAGCATGGGGGATGTCACTGCATCAGATCATCAAATCACTGTGACCATCCAGCTCAGTATTAAGCCCTCCCTCCACTTCTCCCTACCTCCACCAGCCTGCCCCAGATCAGCCCCATGAGCCATCCAGCCCAGGATCTCCCCAACATTGCTCCCCACTCCAAGTTAGCCCCAGACTCCAGCATGGCAGGAGCAGACATTTCTGTCTACTCACAATGCCTTGCTCCCATGCCACCTCATCATGGCACCTTCATTCAAGGGGGCAGGTCCCCAGCCAGTGCCCTGGATGGGAAAGGTGAGCATGGCTTAGAGCAGCCCAGGGGGTTTCATCCTGGAGTTGAAGGGAATAGCCACAACGGTAGGTGAGAAGGTGAAGGGGCAGCCTGTACCCCATCCCTGTGTCCGCTTGCACACCTACTGCCCCTCTCCTGAGCCTGGTGCTCGGTGCCCCACCCTCTCTCTGCTCCCAGCTGTGGCTGCTCCTCCCCACCCCGATCCCAGCAGCACAGTCCCCGCAGCCCCCATCCTGTTCTCTCCAGCCCTGCCTGCCCAGATTCCTTCCCTGGCAGGCCAGCTCAGGTCTGCAGCCTGTCCATTGCCTGAGAGCATTACTCATTGTTTGTGATCCTGAGTCTGCTCCCCCGCCCCTTCTCCCCAGTCCCTGGCGCAGGCCCAGCTTGACTGGAGAATTATTAACCACTCCAACACAGGGGCTGTTTCATCCACCTGCAGGGTGCAGGATGGCAGGGAGGGTGGGGCAGCCTGCCAGAGCTGAGTGGTGTGAACTCTTCCCCCTCTCAGCAGTCACAGCACCCCCTTCTGGAGAGGATGGGGGTGGGGACAGCAGACACCTCCCCCTCCATGGTGTCCCAGTGCCTCCTGCTGGGAAGGGTGGGACTGAACAGTGCAGGCTCCACCCCCAGCCCTGGCGTCGCAGCACCCTCTGCTGGAGAGAGCAATGCTGGGGAAGCGGGTGAGCTGTCCTCTGACTGCTGGACGGAGATCGTTGGGGGAGGGGATCCCTGCCCATGGACTCTTATTTCTAAGCAGACACTTCCCCATTTATGGCTGCAGGCCTCTCGCTCTTGCCTCCTGGGCTGGCAGCCAGAGCCGGCTGCACAGTCCGGCCTGGGGGACTCTACAGGGAGCTTCCTAGGGTTGCACAGAGCTGCTCTTGCTCAACAGACTGAGCTATGCTGCCGGGGCCCCAGGGGCTCCCCAGCCCTGAGAAGTGTGTGTGCATCACTGTGCCCCCGTCACACTGACCCCCAACCAAACGGACACCAAAAACGAGAAAGCCAGGGGCTCATCTCTTAACATCCCCTTTGCAGGGCCTGGACACTGGGTTGGGAAATCACTGCTCAGACCCAGTCTCCCCAGCAGGGTTGCTGTGATCCCAGGGAGGGGTCAAAGCCTGCACTGCCCAACCCACTCTCCCCAGCAGGGAGTGCTGTCACTCCTGGGAGGGGGAGGAACTTGTGCTGCCTGGCCCCACCCACCCCAGCAGGGGGCACAGCACAGGAACAGCGGGGCTTGGGGTGGAGCCTACACTGTCTTGCCCTGCCTTGCTCTGCCCCACCCTACCCAGCAGGGGATGCCAGACCCAGGGGCATATTATGGGCACCAAGAGGCAATGTTCCCCCTAAGGCTCTGAGGCAGCTGAGCAACTTGTGTTGCTTGCTGCGCAGGCCGCCCCATGGGCCCAATCCTGGCCCCCACTCTCCCAGTCACCGCACGCCTGCAGCCGGAATGATCCTGCTTGCTGCTCTGCCAGTCAGCCCACCCCCCCTCCCAAGCCAGCCCGATCCACTCCTCCCACCCTAACCCCCTATCCTGGTAACCCGCACAGCCAGCCAGACCCCCAACCCTCCTCATCCTTGCCCGGCCACTGGAGTGGTGCGGCCAAGCCACAGCTCCTCTGGCTGGAGAAGCACTAATGGAGCATGCTCAGAGCTTCTGAGCATGCTCCATCAGAGCTCTGGGCGGGAGTTTTAAAAACTCCCAGCTTTGGAGGAGCTCTCAGCCAGCTGGAAGACAGAGTCTTCCAGGCAGGGGTAAGGACTCTGGCTGCTGGCTGTGTGTGGCTGGTGGTGTCCCCTGCACTGGGCAGCAGTGGGGGGCTGAGTTGGCTGAACGGCTGTGCGGCCATGCAGCTTACAGGAAACATTGCCAAGAGGTCACCTGGAGAGCCAGGTCTCAGTTTGGCTTTGGCTCTGCCTCCAGGCTGTGCGGCTGGAATCGACCCGGCCCTACCGGATCCGGTACCTGCTTCTCGTATCCACAGAGGAGCTGGAGGACAAGTGCGAGACGGTGCTTCTAGGTGTGGACTTCCCTGAAGAGGGGTGAGGAGGTGGAGGGCAGCTGGGGGAGGGGAAGGGGTTGGCTATTAGGATTGCGGGAGCAGGACTGAGGAGTGGGGGGGTCTTGTGCCCTGGGACCTGTGGAAGGAACCACCTGCACCCCATTCTCAGTACCGGAGAAGCCAAGTTCTTTGTCCTGCCTGTGCACTGCCTTCACAGTGCCAGGTCAGGGCCCTGGAGGAGTGCAGGGAGCAGGAGTCTGTGGGGCCCTGGAGCCAAATCTGCAACCTCCCAACCTCCCCTACATCTTAGTGAGGACCCTGTGTGCTAACACCCCTCTCTCTGCCTCTAGCTCAGACAGGTGCACCCTGGGCATGGTGCTGCCCCTCTGGAGAGACACCCAGGTCTTCCTTGACGGGGACGGGTAAGTGACTTGATCACCTACACTACCTTCCAGGGTCCCGCCCAGTTAGATCCCCTGTGCGGGAGGGAGGAACGGGGAATTCTGTCCCATATGCAGTCAGATCTGTGTTTCCCCCACCCAGCACCCCCAGGGAGAGCTATCCTGCCCTCTGCTGGGCAGAGAGGGAGTACACCCTCTTGGCTGGTTGCCTGAAGTGTTCCCAACACAGCTCCCTTCCACAGATGCCTCCTCTGTCCGAACAGGGTCTCGAGGCTCTGGAAGCAATGCCGGCTCCTAAGCAGCACTGCTGTCCATTGGCTGCAGGAGGTGCTCAGGATCCCATCTGTTCTGCAAAGGCGGCGGCATCTAAACTGACTGTCATCAGCCCCATGAATAAATAGTACCAAATGTAGGAAACTTTAATGGGTCTCCATTAGGTTTCAGAGTCAACACCACAAAGTGACATACATTCAAACCTCTGACTTGCCTGCAAACTCACACAGCTGCCATGGTTGTGATCTAGGGAATAATAGCAGCCGTTGGCTCCTATCTAGGTCTTTCCATCAGTAGATCTCAAAGCATACAAAGATGGTCACACTTATTAGCACCATTTTACAGTTGAGGAAACTGAGGCACAGAAGCCTCACCCAGCCTCTAAGATCACCCAGCAGACCCATAGCCAACCTGGGAATAGAACGCAGGTCTCCTAAGTCTCAATCCAGTGTGCTACCCACTAGACTTCACAGATGGGATAGCAGAGGCGTCACTGGCACTGGGCACCCTGGGCACGTGCCCCAAATCCTTGGGGTGGAGATCCGGGGCCCAGCTGCTGGTGGCTGCAGCGGCCCCGTCCCCGGCTGGGGATCCGGGGGCCTGGCTGCCTGCGGCCATGGCGGGGAGTCTGGGGCCCGGCTGCCCGTGGCAGTGGCGGCCCCATCCCCGGCCGGGGAAGTGGGACCTCGCAGCCGCTTCCATCCCCATCCCCAGCTGGGGATGTGGGGCCTACCCGCCCGTGGCGGCTTCTGGCCCAGTCCCCGGCCAGGGGGCGGGGCATGCGGCCGTGCCCCAGGTCCCTCCCTGGGCCAGTAACGCCCCTGTGGGATAGTATGGTGAGACAGCCTAGAATGATTGACAATGACTGAACACTGACTGCTGGTGGTAGATATGCCATGGGGTAGATATCTCATGGGGTATCTGATGGGGTGGATTCTCAGTTATTACAGCGAATTCTTTCATGGGCGTCTGGCCAGTGAGTTTTGCCCACATGCTCAGGGTTTAACTGATTGCCAGATTTGGGTTCAGGAAGGCATTTTCTCCCAGGGCACGTCTACCCGGCCCTTTTATTTCGAAATAACACCCGTTATTTCGAAATAAAAAAAATTTAGTCTACATGACGTTTCCTTATTTCGAAAGGACGGACCTCGTCCTTTCGAAATAAGGATCGTCGTTTCAGAAAAGTAAAACCTACCCCTTCACCGAAATAGCCGTTATTTCGAAACGGATGTTTCGAAATAACGGCTTTAGACCCGTTTGGACATGTTGTTTCAGAACAAATGGTTCCGAAACAACATGATTTGAACTTCCTCCCAGGGTGCTAAGCACCCTGGGAGGAAGAGCCACACCCTCAGCACCCTGGCCAGGGTGCTGAGGGGGGGG
>ML682172.1:1218175-1260367 GCA_007922195.1 Podocnemis expansa
CCCCTCCGCAAAGCTCCCTGCTGCTCATGGGGGCAGCGCCCCGTGCCCTGCGGCTTGTCTCCTCTCAGCACCCTGGCCAGGGTGATGAGGGAGTGACCTTTTCTCCCAGGGAGCTAAAGAACCCTGGGAGGAAGTTCAAATCATTTTTTTTTCGAAATAAAGGTTTTATTTCGAAATAAGTCATTTCGGAATGACTTATTTCGAAATAAAACCTTGCGTGTAGACATAGCCCCAGGGTAGCCTGGCAAAGCATCTGGAGACTTTTCACCCTCCTTTGTAGCATGAGGCACAGGGGTGTCAAACTCATTTACTCTGGGGGGCCACACTGGAAGGCAGGACACCTGTCACGTGCCGCATGGCCGCACAGGTTCCCCACCCCTTTCCTCCTCCATGTTAAGAGCAGCATGGGCTCCCCTTCCCATCCCCAACCCTGCAGGGTCTCTGACACCTTCCCTTTCCCCTGCACTGTGGCTCCCCTTCCCCACACTGGTTCTCAGGCACACCTCATTCCCATTCCCCTACCTCCTGGTAGCAGGCAAAAAAATCAGTCTTAGTCACAGGCAGCCAGACTGGGCTCCTGCCTCTCCCCCTCTCGGCCCACACACAGTTGGTCATTCAGAATGCTGGCCTTTGGATGGCTCAGTCCCAGCTGGCCTTTGAACGGCTTTTCCCATGTGGGCCCCAGTCGCTTTTGCCTTTCTTATTTGTGCTTCATGCAAGGTGTTGTCAATCAAATTAGCATACTGACAGTGAACAGTTGGGATGGGGGACAGTGCAGTGGCTCTCTGGAACTGGCCTAGGCTGCTGTGAGTGAGACTCTAATTGGATGGCAGACCACAGCAGAGCTGAGCTGGGATTGGTTGGAGTGCTTCCTTTGTTCCCTGTGCTGTGGCTGGGATCTTGTGAGCAAGTCAGAAGCATGCCCTGCTGTGACAGGAGCCTGTCTTTGGAGTTTGCTGCTGCAGAGAGCTTCCAGGCAGCAGCTCCAAGGGCTGGATCAGCACCCTTTGTGGGCCAGATCCAGGCCATGGGTTGTGAGTTTGACACTTGTGCTCTAAACCATGATTTGATGACTTCAGTAACTCAGTAATAGGTTAGGTGTCTACTGCAGGAGTGGGCAGGAGGTTCTGTGGCCTGCAATGTCTAGGAGGTCAGACTAGATCAGGGGTCTCAAACATGCGGGCCGCATATGGCCCCTAAAGCTATTTCCTGCAGCCCCCAATGACACTATCATTACTGATATTTGCAATGTTGTTGTACGAAGAGGTTTCAGGAGTGTGGGCCTTGGGCTAACATACTAGTCCTCATGTGGCCCTGTACTAGTCCTCATGTGGCCCTCGTGGTGATTTGAGTTTGAGACCCCTGGACTAGGTGATCGTATTGGTCCCTTCCGACCTTAGAGTCCATGAGTCTATCTCCTTAAACAGGAGACATTTTTCAAAGGAAACAGCCTTCTGCCCTCCCCAGTTTGAGTTCCACTTTTGACTCTTTTGTTTACCAGGCTCCTCACCCTATTTGGCACCCTTCAGAGTGCACCAGTGACTGTATGATGTACTGCAAAGCCGAGATAGTCACTTTTTCTAAGTGGAAGCTGGGTGCCCCTGGGAGGAGGGGCTTCTCAAATGGGCAGGGCTTGGTTTCTGGCTGGAGCTTGAGAGAATTCCAGCCAGCGCTCTCTCCTTCCCCTGCTAATAGCTCCTGTGGATCCAGCATGCTGGCGCTGCTGCACGGAGCAGAGAAAGCCCAGCTTGACTCTCAGATCCCGGATGCTGCAACTCATCCCAACTCTGCTTGTGCACATGATCTGGCCTGCAGTGAACTGCTGGGCTGGCACAGCACATTCACGGATATGCTTTGGCCAGCCCTCCCCCATGCAGGCACCTTCCCAATGAAATCATTGTCATGGTCTGTGTGTCTCTAGGGGCTTCAGTGTGACGTCCGGGGGGCAGACGCGCATCTTCAAACCCATCTCTGTGCAGACCATGTGGTGAGTGAGCTCTGCGCTGCCCGTCAAGTGCAGCTGGTGGGAAAAGTGGAATTATGCAGATGGTGAAATGTTACTGTGGCTGGGACCCACTAGCACACAGGTGTAGGGACAGAGTGAGGAAAATGGGATTTGGTCTGGACTGTGAGTCTCCCCCATTTGTTTTCCCTTGGGATCTGGAAAGCAGGGGATGTCTAGGGAGGAGGTGTTGAGACTGGAGAAGGTGGAGGGATACCTGTGGGGTTCTCTTTGGGGGAGTCGTCATGGCTGAGTGGGCGGAGGGATATCTGTGGGATTGCCCTGGGGAAAATGTGGTGGCCATAGAAGATGGAGGAATATTTATGGGGATTGTCCTGGCTTGGAGGTGTGGTGTGTCTGTGGGAGGTGAAGGAATAGCTATGGGGATTGCTGGGTGGGGAGAGGTTATTTGACCATGGGAGGTGGAAGGATATCTGTGGGGTTGCGTGGGAGGAAGAGGTGCTATGGCTATGAGGAGGGGACAGTTCTGGTATCTCTGCGCCAAAGCCCTGCAGTTGATGCTGCAATGGAAGCGTAGTTCCATCCTAGGTGCCTTGTTCCCAGGCACTAGCCAAGCAGCCTGGGGGTAGATGGGGGCCCTGCTGGGAAGCTCGCTCTGCAACCCCCTGTGGGCAGCAGGGGTCTGTGCCATGCACTTCCTGTGTCTCCAATATGATGTCCGTCCAGCTGTCTGCCCCTCTGCTCCCATCCTGTAGGTCGGTGCTGCAGGTGCTGCACAAGGCATGCAATGAGGCCATCCACAACAACCACTTCCCTGGGGGCGGCACCCTGGGCTGGGCTGAGTGGTACCAGCGTGCCATCACCTCGGAGCAGAGCTGCATCAATGAGTGGCTAGCCATGTCCGACCTGGAGTCTGTGCGCCCTGATTCCCCAGCTCTGTTCTCCGACCGGTCAGTACCAGTCCTGGAGCCACATGGGTAGGATCAACACAGTGCATGGAGCTGGGGTGATTCCTCCCCTCCCAGCTTCACTTAAGAAGCCCTTGTGTGTCCTTCTCACTGACAGGGCAGCCTCACCTCGGCAGCCAGTGGGGATATGGGTGAGACCTGGCTCTGTGTAAGAGCCTCCAATGCTGGGTGCTGATTGACTAGAAGAGAGATTCAACCCCCTTCTTTGGAGCATCGGGTTCGAATCCTCCCTAGAGCCTGCAAATTGGTTGGACCTAAGCCAGACCCTAGCAGGAGGGTGGGGTCTGGCAGCTGAGAAGTCAGTGTCTGGGAACTGGGGGCCAGCTTCCGAGGACAGAATTTGGAAGCCCTGGGGGCTTTGACACCCCATCTGTTTCTGGGTCCCCAGGCCAACACAGCGTGAGCTGATGGAGCGGATGATCCGGGCTAAATTGCGTGAGGTGATGGCCACGGCTGACCTGGAGAGCATCACATCCAAGGAGGTGGGGTGCACAGGGAGCAGGGGGAAGTAAAGGATGGGCGATGGGGGAAGTCAATGGGTTGTGAAAGGTAGGGAGATTAGGTGGGAGATGGATGGATGTATATGTGTTTGTGGGTAAAGCAGGCCTGGGTATTGATTGACTGGGGAGGAAAAGAGGAGCAGGCTGTATGGAATAGGGTGCAGTGGAAGAAGAGCAGGGTAACCAGCTGACCTCTCCTTCTCTAGGGTCAGAGCCAGGTCCCCTCTCTGATGGTTTGTTCCCCTTGCAGATCCGCACAGAGCTGGAGCACCGCACCAGCTGTTGTCTGAAGGAGTACAAGGAGTTCATCGACAATGAGATGCTGCTCATCATGGCCCAGATGGACCGGCCCTCTAAGATCTTTGATCACCTGTACTTAGTGAGGAACTGCCAGGGGCTGGGGAGAGTGCTGTCCTGGCCTCTCCTAGCAGGGGATGTGGCAGGGAGTGGTGTGGCTGCACTGGCTATGGAGGGAGCTCTGGCTACTCCAGTTCTGACCTCTCCCAGCAGGGAGCGCTGTGAGGAGTGGGGCAGAAGCACTGGCTGTGGGTGGGGGGGGACTCCCGGCGACTCCATCCAGCCTCTCCCAGAAGGGTGGGCTCTTATAGTTACTCAAAGAGGGAGGGAGCCAGGCGTCCCTGGAGAAGGAGGTGTGGAGCAGCTGTCTCCGTCCACTCACTCTGCTGTCTCCCCTTCCTGCCTGTCTGTAGGGCTCTGAGTGGAACGCTGCCAACCTGGAGGAGCTGCAGCGCAACAGGTGTGTGTCCTAGCCCTGGGGGAGGGATGGGGGAGGATTCCCCACTTGGTCTCTGTTGACCCAAGGCATCCTTCCATCGCCCTGCATGGGCCAGACCGTGTACAGAGGTTAGTGAGTCTGCTACTGCCTCTAGGCCTGGTTCTGTAGAGGGCCCTCCTTGCCAAGCCAGAATCCCTGGATTCTGTCCCTGCAGCTACCCTGACTGGGGTGCATGCTAGGTGCTCAGGGATGGCCGTCTTGGGGGTACCGTTCCCCTGGCAGCCTCTTGTTTTCCAGGCTAGAAGGGGCTGCCTGAACTAAGTTTGAATCCTGCATTCTGTACTCCTGCACAGCCCTGGTTGGTGCTTCTAGAGAGAAGCAGTTACAAGGCAGGGCAGCCTGTCTCCAAGGATGCCTGGTGGGTAGGCACTGGGTGGGAGTAGGGTGCTTCAGCCCCCAGCACCTCCCTGACTCCTCCTTTGTATCAGAATCAGCCACATTCTCAACGTGACCCGGGAAATCGACAACTTCTTCCCAGCACTTTTCACCTACATGAACGTGCGGCTCTATGATGAAGAGGCCTCGCAGCTGCTCCCCTACTGGAAGGAGACGTATCACTTCATCTCGACTGCCCGGTGAGTGGGGTGCTGGGGGCAGGAGTTGCTCGTGTGCCGATAACCAGGGGAGTCGCCCATCACCCCCTCCAAGGAGCTGTCACCCCATCAGCTCCACACACCCCAGCCTCTGCTGCTGGAGCTAAATTAGATCCTGAGGGGGGAATTGCAGTTAGTCTCTATCCTCTTTGTGGCTGCACTGTGGGTTGCAGCCTCTGTGTGGTGACATAAACTGTCTTGCTCAGTGTATTGCAAAAGGTGCGAACATCAGGGAGACATGTCCAAAGCAGGGCCAGATTAAAACAGGGGCTATAGGGACAAGAGCCCTGGGCCCTGACCCAAAAGGGGGCACCAGGCTCCAGCCCTATGGGCCCTGCCCTATCCGGCCCCCTGTTGCCCTGCTAAGCCTGCCCCCAGCACCAGGGGGGACCAGAGTACTGAAAGAGCACTGCCTTACCGGCACTGCGGGGAGGGAGCAGGTCCCTATGCCAGAGGGCATCCCTGGGGGCAGGACAGGCTGGCTCTGTTCACTCAGCTCTTTGCCAGAACCAAGGCTGGGGCTAGCTGGTGCTCTGTATAGCCTCCAGAGCTGAGACGCTCCCAACAGGTAGGACCCCTCCTCAGCTTCCCCAAGCCATGCCTCTGCAGCTCTATCGCCCACCCCCAGTTTCCCCGAGCAGCACCAGCCACAGCCCCCCTTCCCAGTGCTCCCTGAGGCACATTGGCTCCCCCCCACCCTCCCAAGCAGTGCTGCTCCCTCCCCACTGCTCAAACAGTGCTGGCTGGCGCTCCTGACACCCTCCCCACCCCCAGCATCAGCAGACTGGCTACCCTGCACCCCACGCATGCATGACAAGGCATCACATATGGGCTCTGGAAAAGGCATGTGGAGGATATCAGTGAAATAATCATCATAGCTTATCACTCCAAAGCGGAAGCAGAACCTAGTGGTGTCTCTTATCTCAAATAGTTCCTCAGTAATATGGGATGTTGATGGGGAGCAGCATGCAGGTGTTTGTGTAGGCTCTCCACATTCACATCTGGGGCTGTTCCTCACTTCCACTTAGTCTTTTTGTTACCACTCTTTGCGACCCTGACTCTCACTTGATTGAGAATATATCAGTGTGTGATGGAGTGGGAATCTTCAGTAGTACTTTTGTGAGCCCTGTGTGTACCTCAGTTTCCCCTGTGCCTTGCATGACTACCCTGTGGGGGAAAGGGCTATGTTTGCTGTCAGTGAAGGCTAAGAGTCTTAGAAGAGAGGAGGATGGGTGGCTGGCCTGCAGCTTAGCTGTCAAAGTAAACTGCTTGCCATATGTTTCTCTGTGCTGTCCTGAGGCCTTTCTCTGCGGTGTTGCACTTGACTAATCAACCCAATTGTTTTGAAAGTGCTATGTGAGTGCCATTGCAAAGATTGGTTGAGGTGCACTAATCCCTGAAGGATGGACAAGTCTCTGCCAGAAATGTCTCTTGTTGGGACTCCCTGAACCATGTTCCTGGAGTGCTAGAGGTTCTGTTTCAGGTGGCAGTGGGGCCACATGGTTGTCCCTCTGCAGGAAGAATGAGAGGGGATCTGGCACAGATCCTCCAAGAGATATTCAAAGTGAGGGTGCCACACCAGCCCCATGGAGCTGCAGCACAGTGTTTTCATTTGTGGTCATGCCCGCAGTTCTGAAGACTCATGTTGTGCAACTTGACTGCCATTTCCTGCCATTTCATTACTCTGTAGCCTGCCCCAGAGGTTTTTTGGGGCAAGGGATTTTCAGAGGCACACCTCCTTTCAAGAAATCAGCCTTTTGGGTGGCGGAATGTGTACGTATAGTGAGTATCTGGGATTATGCACTTGTTTCAGTCTCTTTCTATTGATGGTAGTGCAGTCCCTCAGGGTAGCCTAGCTAGAGTGTACAGTCAGTTTAAAAGTCCTTGTGATGAGCCTATGGGATCAATTGAGTTTCAGTTTGAGGAACCTTACTGGGCAGAGTGCTCTGGAGCTGAGCAACACAGAGCAAAACTGGTTGGTTGATGTGTTTTGGGTTCAGCACTCCCTTTTATGTTGCCCAGTTCGTGGAGCAAGCAATTCTTGAAGTTTGTCCTTTTTCATCTTCTGGATGTGCTCTTTGAAAGTCAGTGTTCTAGCTAATGTGACAGTAGGTACACTTGACATTCATGTGTTCAGGGATTGTACCATCCCATGACATTTTTGCTTGACCAGATGGTTTTTCAGGTGGAAGGCATAAACTGCCGTCTTGCTAGGCTTGGCATTCAGGATCCATGTGTGATGGTAGTTAAATCTTTCTCAATAGAGACATGATGCTTGTCAATGGAGGTGGCAGACATAATGGCCCCCCCGCCCCCCCAACGTAGCCCTCTAGACTATGGAGCTCACAGGGAGGAGTGTTAAGTATCTGTCTCCCCTGATGGGTCTCATCTCCAGGCTATCCAGCTCAAGGGGAAGAGTGTTAAGGATTGATCTCCCCTGATGGGCCTCAATCTCCTGTGTGAGTTTCTTCCTCCCTAGCTTTGTGTCAGCAAGTAGGGGGGTGAGTTCCTATCCCCCCTGAACAGTTTCTCGGCACCCCCATCACCACGAAGGAGGGGTCATTGTCTGGGGTCTCAGTTCCATCATTGGTCCTGACCAGAATCCCACTCCCAATTGGCTCTGGCTGTGCAAAATTCTATTTAAACCCCCTGTCTCAGCTAGCTTGTTGTTCTCCCACCCTCGAATGCTAAAGGGCACGTTGCGACCCAGTCGGATTGGCCCCCCAACTGAGACAGGGAGCACCCACCCCCGAGACCTTTTTTTTTTGTTTTCTTTTTTGGGGTGTACACAAATTGCTGGCCAAACGATTAAGTACTGGGATGTTGCAGCTGGTCTACCTCCTCGCTTTGGGTTCCACTACAGTGCTAGGACAGGTATTATAAATCAATATAAGCCTCCTACCTCTCTTTATTCTTCTTTTTGGTACCATTTCTGTATAGTCTGTTATTGTAGCTTCCTTATTTGAGTTTTGTATAGCTTGTGTAGCTGTTTATTATTCCCCCTGTATCCTGCATAATCTTTTCATGGTATAGATGTTCATTGCCTAGCATAGATTGTTATTTCGTCATATGTTCATTAGCCATATGTATTTTGCATTTTGATTGTAAAGTTGTTTGTTGCTCCACTTCTGCTATAAAATGCTGTCCCCAAATTCCCCCAGCATACACGGGGGGAGTGTGGGAGTTTAGTTTCTCTCATCTGACTCCTTCATTTTGCCGCCCACCCTTCTTGGCTAGCAAGGAGGAATGGCCTTGAGCCATTGGTAAATACGCGTCGGGTGGGCTGATCAGTGCCTACACCGATGTTGAGGCAGTAAAAGGCCAGAAAAGTCCTTGACTTATTATGGCCACCCTCTTGTAGGTTATTGCTCCATACTGTTATTTGGCTATAAGTATTTTAGTTGGTTGTAAGTGTTTTGCATAGACTTTATTGCTCCATGCTGTTGTTAGGTTATAAGTGTTTATCTAGACTTTCCTGCTCCACACTGTTAGTTGGTTATAAGTGTTTATCTAGACTTTCCTGCTCCACATTGTTAATTGGTCACAGGTGTTTATGGTATCACTATAAAAGTAGTTTTTTTTGTTTACTTGAACTGGTGTCCGTCTCATTGGTGGGTGTCACTGGTCCATTGCAGTTACATCGCGAACCCAAGGTTCAACAATGCTAAGATCATGTAGATAAATGAATCTTCATGCATTGAGAGTTCTGAATGGCCATTTGTATAGAGATAAAACAACAAGGGTGGTACCAAAGAATTTGGGACAAGCCAGTCCATTGAGCATGACATTGACTTTTCTGACCATCCATCTTGACCAAAAAACCCATCATTTTTCGAACAGGGGGAAGATGGCCTGGGTCATCTTGCTGCTTCTTAAAATTCTTCTCAGTTACAGTAGAAGTGCATAATGGTTCACAATGTCATAAGCAGCTGACAGATCAAAAGTACAGCTCCTGCAATTTGACAGGCTTCAACGCCCTCTTCAATGTTTTAAGTTAGGTTTACAACTTGGCCCCAAGCATGAAGGTCTTGGGCAAAAAAATAGCATGGTCCTCAGTCATCTGGCCTTCTACTGCAAGCACTTTTCCACCTGCTGTCATATCTTTGTGTAGCTTGTACATTAAAGAAAATAAGGACGTGGCCGGGAATGCTACAGTCTTTTAGGGTTGTCATGTGGTTTGAGTAGTGCATTCAGTGTGGCCTGGGTACCTACACTGTCTCCTTGTAGGAATCCAAGAAGCCAAGGAGATACTTCTGTTCTCCCACCCTGCTTGTCCATCGGGGTCAGCCTGTGAATGGCAGCTCTTGCTTTCTTGCTGTTACGGCAGAGGTTTGTTGCCAAAGGAATCCAGATCAAACAGGACTAAATAGCTCCTGCGTTGTCTGTTCTGAAAGCCTCAGGCATCCCAGATAGTGTCAACATCCCTGGGACAACTTCCTGGGGACACCAAGGTTGTGTGGCACCTTGCAAACACCAATCCTTAGCAAGAGGGAGCCTGAGGGGTGCTTTCTGACTCCACTGGCCACAGGTGACACAATCGCTTCCTTTTCGGTCAGCGCAGACCCCACTTCCCTCTGCAGGTTGGAGAGAGGCCTGCTTCAGTCCCTGAGGGTCTCCCTGGAGTGCCCAACCTTAGATTCATTGGACATTCACAATACACACAGATCCACTGTTCTTTTGGGACAGTGCCCCTTGGCGTCCCACTCACCTCTCAGATCACAGCTCCACTCAACAGAGCAGAGATTAAAAGAAGAGCAAATTGGTAAAATCACTGGAAACAACTGATTACATCTAAAAAGAAAATCGTAACATGCCTTCTAGGGCTTAGACTTAACTAACAAGATACTGTTCTGTCTCATATGAGCTTAGCTTACATGTAGTCTTTCTCCCAGCTGTTAGAAACCAGGCTGGCTGTGACCTCTCATAAGAAAAGTCTCCTGACAGCTTGTCCCCTTGGTGAAGGGTACTTGATGTCTTTCTGCATTCTTCTCATGCACCAGACAAGTTCTTTGATCTAATTAGTCAAAACCAGGATGTGCGTCCTCCCCACCCACCCCCTGCAGTAGGCATTCCTGCCTGTAGATATTGTGAATTTTTGTTGCCCTCACAGTCTTGATTAGCTAGGGGCTCTGTTTTACTTTGTAAGACACACACTAAACAATGGTCAGCCAGGGAGAGAGAAGCGCCTCCTATGCCCTTGCCTGAATGGAACCTGTTTGTCACCTTAATAACTTGTGTACCTTTAAAGAAGATAGTTTTCTGCATAAATACTGACTCCTTAAATGTCATCCATCCATCTGCCTCACCATGATTAGGGTGACCAGTGTGTTACTGGCTATTGGTAGAGCCTCACATGCCAGCCACCAGTGCACTGTTTTGTAGAAATTAGACCCAGGGGATCCCTCAGTGCTCTGCCCTTTGCCACTTGGCACCAGTGGGTAGGAATCCAGGTTGCAGCCCCCATAGATGTGCTTTTGGTCAGTCTTCCATGCCAGGGGACAGATTCTCTACAGTGCTCACATGTCAAAGGAATATTATAAATGGGTTTATTTGTTTCAGAGGTGAATCAGCCTTTCTGTAAGTGAATCTGGGCAGGTACTTTGCTTTCCTTATTTTTACTGAAGCCTCTGTTGTCACTTGTACCAATAAGCTGTGATCTTGGAGTCCTTGCCCTGAGCTCCCTTCTGAAGTAGTCAGAGTTGATCAGCACCTCATCTACTCTTTGAAATTAGATTGGCCTAGCTATGTCACTCAGGGCTGTGAAAATTTTGCACCCTGAGCGCCATAGTTAGATCAGCCTAGCTCCCACAGTGAGATCCATAGTAGAAATCTGCCATTGACACAGCTCCCACCTCCTGGGCTATGTCTACACAAGGGGCTTAAGTTGATTAAAGCAACTTCCTGGGCACATTTGGAGTTCATTAAGTCAACTTAAGTGCTTTCTTAAGTCGACTTAATAACTCCTACCCTTAAAGTCGACTTTAAGGGTTAAGTTGAATTTATTAAGTCAACTTAACACAGTGTGCCCAGTAAAGTCGAATTAGTGCAATAGGGCCTTTTAAGTCAACTTCATAAATTTGACGTAAGCAAGGGGACCTATTTAAGTCAACTTTATTAAGTTGACTTTTTAAATGTCTCCCTTTGCTTAAGTCAACTTTGAAAAGTTGACTTAAACAAATGGGACCTCACTAAGTCAACTTAATAAAGTTGACTTTAAGATGACCTTATTAAGTCAACTTCCCTGAGCCCTGTAATGTAGACATAACTTTGGAGAGGTAGATATCTTACATCGACAGGAAAACCCCTTCCATCAATGTAGGTATCTGCACTATAACTGTGCCATGGTACTTTTCACGTTCGTCCTTGGACTCGTAGAGCAATGTCTGTCTGTTACGACTTCCCAGTTTCTTTCCAAATGCTGGAGTAATGGTGTGAGGTAGTGACATGTCTGTTGAAGTCACCTATGACAAGGCACAGCTTTTCTAGCAAAGGGGGGTCAGTTGAATGTGCAAGCTGTTAACAGGAACTGCTTTTAGTTCAGCCATAAGTCCTGGGGATTTCCCAGCAGTGCTTTTCATTGGATGTGTTGCCAGAGATGTTCCTTTCAGTGTTCGAGTGAATAGGCAGCGTGCCAGAGATGTCTGATGCTGTTCTGTGTGTGTGTGTGTGTGTGTGTGTGTGTGTGTGTGGCTTTTGTGCGTTCTCCACAGAGAATCCACGAAACTAGAGTTTTGAGTTGGGTGAGGCCTGTGATAGGCCTGTTTATGTTGCCGTCCATGTCATCTGCTGTGGTCTTGATGGGGTTTATCAGATTTCAGTCTCTCCTATGGTCTGCTGCAATGGGAGATTAACAGCGCTCCTGACATGAATGTATTTGATGTGACCCAATCACTGAGATGGGAGTGAGCCTCATGTGGACTCCTGGTTTCTACTTGCCACAGTGATGTATTATAGTAGAATCTGAGAAAAGTTCCTTATAGGCAATGATGCCACCCATGTGTTCATGAAGGGGGCAGGTTGCAGCAGTTCCCATCAAGATGCCATGGGGGATGGAAGGGGGCAGAACTGGGGACCCCATGGAGGAATGAGAGGACACTGCCAAGGGGCACTATGAGGAAGGGGAGGTGAAGGTGCCTTGAGCCGCCTGCACTTACCTCATTGGCCCGTATCCTCCAACAGGGCTCAGAATTCACGGGTGTTGGTTCACTGCAAGATGGGCGTAAGCCGCTCAGCCTCCACGGTGATCGCCTATGCCATGAAGGAGTATGGCTGGACTCTAGAGCAGGCCTTACGGCATGTGCGTGAGCGGCGCCCCATAGTGCACCCCAACCCTAGCTTCATGAGGCAACTGGAGTTCTACCAGGGCATCCTGGATGCCAGGTAAGTGCAGCACGCCCTCCCCAGGATGAGGTGCTGTGGCATCAGGGAGGGGGAGTGGCCTCCACTGTCCAACCCCCATCCTCATCATTAGGGGGCACTGTCACACCAGAGGGGGGAAGGGCCTGTGCTGCCCAGCCCCCCTCCCCTCCCAGCATGGGGGTCATGACATCAGGGAGGGGGGTGGAACCTGTCCTCTCCTTCCCTTCAGCAGGAGGTGCTGTGACAACTCAGTGCCTCTTGTTCAGCTCAGTGTGTCTCTGCACAGCCGGCACAGCAGCCTTTGGGAGCAGAAAGCAGGAGAAAACCAATGGCAGGACACTGTGAATGGGAGTGACACTGGCAGTGACCAATCAGGGAGCGAGGGGAGCCTGTGCCAGGAGGAGCTGAGTTCGGAAGAGGAGCCAGAGTGCCAGGAGGAGGAGCCAGGGCAGGAGGAGGAGGAGGAGGAGCCCGTCACAACACCCCAGTATTGTTTCCGGCCTCTGCGGGAGCCCCCTGAGGAGCCGGCCCAGCCCCCAGCAGAGAGCAAGGGGCCCCACATCTGCGTGCAGGAGACGGAGGAACCAGGGGGCTCGGACGACTCAGGGGCTGAGGAAGTCCGAGGCCACCTGGCCGTGCTGCGAGTGCCAGAGACGCCCAGCACTCCACGTGACCGGCGCATCAACCTCTATGCTGTGATGAGGAGCATCAGTGAAATGGAAAGCCCTGATGCCCTCTCCCCGCAGGGGAGCCCTGCTGAGGGGGAGGTAAGGGGTCCACCACAAGGGAGGGAGGATGCCCCAGCTAGTGGCAACAGGGGAAGCATCCAGGGCTGCAGGAAGTTGCCATGCAATAGGAGAGGGGCTCCAGGTGTGGGGCAGGTGGGGTGGGTTGGGGCCAGCTCTGCGCTTGCCTGTTCTCTGATCGCCCTCTCTCCTGCAGGTGTTTGCTGCCTCGGGGAGTAACTCCCCTGTGGAGTGTCCCACCTCAAAGCTTGTAGCCCCCCCACCCTCCCCACAGGACCACAGGGAGCTGAGGGCAGCAGCACCAGGTTCCAAGACCCAGCAACACACAGAGTGGGCACCAGCCGATACGACGGACAAGGAGCAAGATCAGCAGCACAGTCACCAGGTCCCCCGGAGCCGTGCCCAGCAGCGCAAGGAGATCTCCTGCCACCCGGGGCCCGGCAAAGCACACAAGGCCATGCGGCGAGGGAAGGGTGCCACCACCAGGCCCCGGGCCCTGCGCCATGCACCCGCCGTGCAGCACCGCCATTCTGTGGCCCAGCTCATGGACGCTGCCCTTGTGGTCAGCCGCACCAGGGAGTTTGAGGAGTGGCTGGGAACTGCTGACCAGGAAAGGCCCCATCCAGGAGAGGATCCTGCTTGCTCTCCACCCCCCACCCAGCAGCCCCAGCCTGAAAGCGGTGTCCTCCCCTCTTCGCGGCCAAGGAAGATGGTGCGACAGGCTAGTGTGGACGTGGAGCCTGGCTTGGAGTGAGAGTCCACCCCTGTGGCCCTGCCTATGATGACTGTGGCTCCGCCCCCATAGCACAGGGTACTGCCATGGATAGTTCTGGGGTCTAGCTGCTGCCTGGAGCCAGTGATGGGAGCAGAGCATACAACACGGGGCAGGGGGAGGTATCAGTGTAGATCATCCTTGAGGGCAGGGCCTGAGTGCTGCAGGAGGCAGGGCCAATGGAAGAGCTGGACTCTATGGTAGGGACAACCCCTCTCCAAATCTACACCCCCCTAATGGATCTGGACAACCTCTGGGGCACCACCCTTTGAGAATCACTTTGTGCAGCCCCATGGTCCCTCAAGATGCCAGCCCCCCAGCTGAGCAGATGTTAATGGGGGACAGTAGGGGCAGCATGATGCTCCCCCTGCCCCAAGACACATGCACACCAGCCTTTTGCTTTTGTGCCACTGAGCACTGCTTTGGAGAAAGGGGGCTGACCCCTCACTGTGACTGGGGAGAAAAGGGTGTGCTGGGGGCACCTCCTCATCCCTCTGGACTGCCCACATGGGTACCATGCCATTTCTCTCTGTGCCAGCGTCACAGCCTGTGAATAAAAAGTTAATTCACTTTTTGCTATTGGCTCCAGGCTCGTCCCTTCCCTGGGGAACCCCTGCTGCTAGGACATGGGCTCCTGTTCCCTGCTGTCCAAGGATGGAAGCAAGGAGCCATCACCTGAGCCAAAGCCCTGGGAGGTGGGGTCTGTTTCAGCCAGAGCCATTTGGGCCCTGGGACCCAGCAACCCAGGGGAGAGCGGGGAAAGGTGCTGGCTCAACACTGTGGTCCCTGATCCACCACAGATCAGAGGCACTGGTGGTTCCCCTGCCCCTGCCAGTCGATTCTTACCATGCCCCTGGTAGGCAAAGGGACTCAGATTGATCTTAAAGCAATTTCTACGTGTGGGTACTGGAGACAATGAGGGAAACTGAGGCACTGAGGGTGGGAAGGATTCACCCTGCTGTGACTGGAGCAAGAGTATAGGCTCTGGATGCTGACTCATGTACTCTCATTGTTAGCCCATGTGCCTTCAAATGGAATTAGCTCAAACGCAGGAGATGCAGCATGAAGGAGACACTTCCCCATGGAGCTCCACAGCCTTCCCTCCGTCCCATGGGAAATGCACAGCAGCTAAACTCCTTAGCCTTTGCCAGGGAGATCTTTGCCAGCCTCCAGCTAGTCCCCCCACATTGCCCAGCCCACGTCCTCTGAGATGATGAACAGAGCCCTGATCTGGCTGCTGGGAGGAGCAGTTTGACTTTGTGAGGTACTACCTTTTGGGGTATTGGCAGAGCAGCTCTGTGAGCTAGATGCATTAATGGGTTGTGCTTGCCTCTCCCAAGAACGAGCCCTCCTTAGCTGGCATCAGTGCCTCCTCCCACCCCATAGCACAGGAAGCCCTGGAGTACACAGCAGGAAGCAGAGCATAACAGAGCAGCCCCAAGGTTACCTAGCCACCAAGCACAGGGAGAACAAAGGTGACTTAATGTCCCATCCCAGTGTAAGAAGGGATGAGTTGAGTTGTGGCCTGAGGAAGCTGGAACATCCCCTCGGTCCAGTATCCATCTTCTGTGACCTTTGCCCTTCACTGTCAGAGTCTGCGCTTGTCAATGGCACATCTGGCCATGCAAGTTCTTTGTCCTGCCATTCAGGCCAATATTGTCATCAGAAAGGGCAGCATGAGGTGATTTGTGTCCCTGCGCCAGCCCCCCAAACTGCCTGGTGCCTCCTGAGTTCTGATTCAGCATGGAACCAGATCCTCTGGGGCAATGAATTGGGCTGAAGACTGACTGAGCATGAGTCATGGGTCCAAACTGTCCCTTGGAGGGTCCTCTTCAGCATGCCAGGCCCCAAGGGGGCTCACTTTTCCTCACAGCCTGGCCATTCACCACCTCTGAGACAGAGACTCTGGGCCTCAGCCCTCCTGTTTTGTTCGGTGACCCTCCAAGCTTCTGCCCAATACACCCAACCAAGCCAGATGCCTGGTCAGAGACATTCACCCTCTATTTTTTATGGTATGGGGCCTTTGAATCTTGGCATAGTTTAGGGCCCGCACTTGTCTTAATCCGGCCCTTGTCTTGGGCCATAACTGGAGCTCGTAGCTTGTATAGTCATTCAGCAGTGAATAGTTAGCGCTTGCCAGATGCACAGTGAAGCAGGGCTTTGCAGGGGCCATTATAAAAAATCCCAGCACTGCTCACATCTACAGTGACTCACCCTTTCCAGTCAGTTCATTTTTTTAAACCATGTCTTATTTACTGACATAAAAGGAAACAGTGAAAGATTTATTTTTTTATAATAAATAACCACAACATCCACCTGGGAAATGCCCCAAACAAAACACTTTGTTTTAAAAACCAGCTATGAGCATTACTACATGTCATTATTCAGCTTCCCTCTGTTTTCACTTGCCAATAGTTAAAAGCAAGGAAATTAATGGCTAAGCCACACCTTGATCTTATGCTGCCCACACACTCAATCTTGCAGTCTCGCTAAGCACAAAGACGTGTTTCGCAGCACAACTGTAACACCAACCCCAACTAGTGCACATATGGTTAATGACATGTAGAGCAGTGTTTCCCAACTAATGTGCCATGGCACGCAGGTGTGCCACAGAATTTTCTGCAAAACTGCTCAGAGTTCTGGATAGGCTCATGAATATTCATAAATTTATTTGGAGACTATAGGGTAGTGTGCCTCAAAGTAATTAAAAGTATCAAGGTGTGCCATGGCAGAGAAGAGGTAGGGAAGTACTGATGTAGAGTTAGCCATAATTCAATTTTTATTTTTTTTTTATAATTGTGATGGATAATTGCAATGTTAATTTTAAGCATTTTTAAAATTCATTTAAATTTACCCAAAATTGGGGTGGGGGGGCAAGGGGTTTCGTTTTGTTTTAATTATTTGTCTTGAGTTAAATTTTCACAGTAGTGGTAAATTCAGGTTAGGGTCAGACAATGATTATTTCATGACAGTAGATGTTGAGATTCAAAATTTGGCTCCCCTTAAAGCATGCACCCTAGGCAACTACCTAGTTTGTGTATATGTTTGGTCCGGCCCTGAGAAGAGTCCGCATGGCAACCTAAGTGCTCGTACAGTACAGTACAGCACAACTTTACCACTGTAAGTTTTAAAGTGTAGACCAGCCCTTAGCTGTGACACTCAGTACCTAAGGAAGAGCTGTGGGCAGCTCAAAAGTTGGTTTCTTTCACCAACAGGAGTTGGTCCAATAAAAGATATTACCTCACTCACTTTGATTTTCTAATGACCTGGGTTGTTAAACTCTGGAGTCTGCTTGCAAGGGAGGTTATAGAATCCCCATCATAGGAAATGTTCGAGAATAGATGGGACAAACACCAATCAGGGGTAGTCACAGTTTACTTGGTCCCCTCAGCACAAGGGGCCCGATTTGATGACCTATTGAGCTTCAATTTCTCTGGTTCTTTGAGAACACAAATTTTCAATGTCATGTGTCATAATATACACAGTGAACATCCTTGAATGAAACTTGAATAAGATCTCAAGCAATGTTTTTCTTATGTGGCCTATCCATACATTTTCATTATTATTGATGGAAATAGTTTGTTGGTTTGTGAGTGCATGGTGAAATCAACGTTTATCAATAATAACTGAATCCTTCTAAGCCTGAATATAGCTTAGTTTAATTAGTAACCTCACAACAAAACTACAGGCCACCTGAAAATGAAATACACAGTGAATGATAGCTGTTAAAGCCAGAAGAGGTCTTTGCGATCTGTCTGATCTGCGTAACACATGTCATTGGGATGTCTCTGAATTAGTGAATGAATCACTTGTTACAGAGGGACACATTAATTATGCTAAGTTCCAGAGGTGTAGTTGTGTTAATCTAGTTTAGCAAAACAAGCAAGGAGTTCTGTGGCACTTAAAGACTAACAAATTTATTTATGGCATGAACTTTCATGGGAGAAAATGCCACTTAGTCAGACACTTTGAAGATGGGGGAACCAACAAAATGGGAGGAAAATAAATGCAGGGAAGTGTAAGTCATGGGATCACATCAGACTGTAACAGCAAATCAAAGCAATTGTTAAGATTCAAACACTGGTAACAGCACACAGAGGGAGGTGAGGTGAAATCACCTGTTTGTAATGGGAAAAGAATCCTTAGTCACAATTTAATCCTGCTTCCATGCAATTGAATCTGCATATCAGTTCCAATTCTTCAGCTTCTCTTTGAAGTCTGATGTGTTACCTGTCTGCCTGAGCACAGTTGTTAAGAACCAATCAGCAGATTGATTAGGAAGATGGAAGTGCTCAGCTACTGGTTTTTGAATGTTGTGATTTCTGATTTTAAAAGGGATAGCCGTGTTAGTCTAGTCCAGTGAAAAAACAACAAGGAGTTGTGTGGCACTTTAAGACTAACAGATTTATTTTTTGCATGAGCTTTCGTGGGAGAAGATCCCACTTCCTCAGATGCTTCGAAGATGGGTGAACTTACAGAAAGGAATGAAACTAAATGCAAGGGGGTGTAAAACATAGGATCAAGTCATAAAGTAACAGCAAATCAGAGCAGTTTACAGGCTCAAACCATGCGAAGCCTGAAGTCAAATTACCCTTTGTAATGGGAAAAGAATCCATAGTCTCGATTCAGTCCTGCTTTCACAGAATTTACAGAATTCCTTTCTGTAAGTTCACCCATCTTCGAAGCATCTGAGGAAGTGGGATCTTCTCCCACGAAAGCTCATGCAAAAAATAAATCTGTTAGTCTTAAAGTGCCACACAACTCCTTGTTGTGATTTCTGATGTCAGTTTTGTGCCTATTTATTCTTTTCCACAGAGATTGTCCTGTTTGTCCAATGTATAAGGCAGGCATGGCCAAGTTGCGGCTCGGGAGCCACATGTGGCTCTTGAATGAAAAATTGTGGCTCCCGGGAGAACATCAGCAAATCAGTTCAGGAAAGCAGCCCTAGCTAGGAATTCAGGAGGGGGTTGGGACGGTGGGGAGAAGTGTGGTATGGTTGGGATTTTAAGAAACTCACCGCTAGCCTGCAGTCTTCTACATCGAGCAGCAGCTTAGTTTTTACTGTATAGGCCTAATTTTCATGGTAACCTTAAGTAATTATTAGAATCTCACATTTGTAGGGTCAATATTTGTCCTCTTTTTACGATAAAATTAAAGTGTGCAATGAATTTTAAACTGAGTAATTCTGGAGTAGGTAAAAGCATATGACTATATGCCTCAGTGCGGCTCTTGACAGTTTAATAATCAACTTGTATGGCCTTGAGTTCCATAAGTTTGGCCACTCTGGTATAAGGTGTGGGGACATTTCTGGCAAATGATGGTATAAATCACTTTGGTGGATGAGCAGGTGAATGAACCGTTGATGGAATAGTTGGCTTGATTACAACCTGTAATGGTGTCTTTTGTGCAGATATGTGGGCAAAGGTGGAGATATGGTTTGTTGCAGGGAGTATGTGCGTGCTTTAATGTTTCTGTTGTTAGGTCTGTAGTTGCTGTGAGTATCTGTTTAATGTTAGGGGGCTGTCTGTAGGTGAGCAGAACTCTGTCTCCTAAGGCTTAAGAGAGTGAGGGACCATCTTGTGGAATAGGTTGTAGGTCCTTAATGATGTGCTATACAGGTTTGATTCAGGAGTTGTAATTGATGACCAGTGGTGTTCTGTTGTTTTCTTCTTGGGCTTCTCCTCTAGTAGTTGACTTTTGGGTACCGAGCGACCCTGTCAACCTGTTTCTTCACTAATCCAGGTGGGTATTGTAGTTTTAAAAATGCTTGATAGAGATCCTGAAGGTGTCTGTGAGCATGTCTACACTGAAAAGGGTTTTTTTTGGAATAAGGAGGCTTATTTCGAAAAGACTTTTCTGTGTCCAGGAAGGCATTTGCTTTTTTGAAAAAAAGCAGGTGTGTATTTTGGAAAAACTAAGCACTTTTTCGAAATCCATAAACCTGCTTTAATTTTGAAAGAGCAAATCTTTTGAAAGAATTATTTCAAAAAAAGCAATTCCAAGACGTGGAATTGGCTTTTTTGAAATAATTATGAGGGGATTCCCCCGGAGGGCTGTATTTTGCCCTGGGGACAGATGCCCCCCCCCAGGCTTCGTTCCTGTGACAGAGTCCCCGGCAGGGCAGCCAGGCAACCCTGGTGGGGCTGTGCTCCCCATGGGGTGGGCAACAGGGTACCCCGGCAGTACCGCACTCCCCGCTGCCCAGCCAGGGAACTAGGGAACCAGGGGTGCCACTTCCCCCCTGCCTGCTGATCTGCCCCCCAGCCTCCCTCTTCTGAATGGGGGGATACTGTCTAGCGAGGGGCTAGGAGGCTGATTGGGCTCAGAGCTGCTTGCGGTGCCCTGCAAGCAGCTCCCACCCTGGTCAATTTCACAGCTGATCGGGCTCCTAGCCCCCTGCTAGATGCCCCCCCAGTTTTGAACAGGGAGGCTGGGAGGCAGATCAGCAGGTGGAGGAGGAAGCAGCACTCCCAGTTCCCTGGCTGCGCAGTGGGGAGCGCGGCCCCGCTGGGGTTCCTGGCTGCCCTGTCTGGAAGTGCAGCCTCCCTTGGGTTCCCTGGTTTCCCTGAAAGGGGCATCTCTCCCCAGGTGGGGAAACCTGTTGGGGGGGGGGATCTATTTCAAATTAGAGAGTCTAATGTAGATTGTGTAACTCGAAATACTAATTCTTGCTTCATTTTGAAAAAGGAGTCTGGTGAAGATGCACTTTTTTGAATTTATTATTTTGAGTTAATATTGGCACAGTTATTTCAAAATAGCTATTTTGAAATAACTTTGCCAGTGTAGACATAGCCTGTCTCTGGCTGAGGGATCAGAACAGATGTGCTTATATCTTAGGGCTTGGCTGTAGACAATAGATCAGGGGTGGCCAAACTTATGTAACTCAAGAGCCACACAAGTTGATTATTAAACCTTCGACAGTCGCAGTAAGGCATATAGCCATATTTTACCTACTCCAAAATTACTAAGTTTAAAATTCATTGCACACTTTAATTTTATTGTAAAAAGAGGGCAAATATTGATCCTACTAATGTCAGATTCTAATTACTTAAGGTTACCATGAAGACTAGACCTACCTATACAGTAAATACTTAGCTTCTCTCCACCATCCCAACCATGGCACTGCTTCTTCCCACCATCCTGACCCCCTGATCCTGATGCTGGCTCCCCCAGGCTGATTTCCCTCCCCAAGGCCCCTTACCTGGCCGTTCCAGTGGCTAGGCACAGGCTGGGGCTCCCCCCCGAGCATGCTCTGAGCATGCTCAGGGCAGCAGACTTAAAACTCCTAGGCTGGGGCTGCTTTCCTCTGGTTTTCTTCCATGAACCACATTTTTTCATTCAAGAGCTGCATGCGGCTCCAGAGCCACAGTTTGGCCACGCCTGCAATAGATCAAGCAGTGTGTCTTGGGTGCAAGGTTGAGGAATGAAGTGGGCTATAGTGGTCTGTAGGTTTATGGTATAGCACAGAGGTCTGCAACCTGTGGCTCCAAAGCCATGTGCGGCTCTTTGGCTGCCCCGTTGTGGGTCCGAACTCCTGCCCTACCCCCTGCCACTGAGGACCCTGAGGGTGGCCTGCTCTTGGCTATAGAGTTCCCTGACACTGGGGGACCCTGTGGGGGCCTGCTCCTGGTTCCAGGATCCCCCTCTGCCCCAGAGGACCCTGCAGCAGGCATCCTGGCCTAGCTCCCAGCTTCCCCCACCAGGAGGCTACACCCATTGTGGCTCTCAAAACACTTGATTATTGAAGGAATTTTTTAAAAAATGGCTCTTATCGTTTGGGTTGCTGACTCCTGGTATAGCATGTTTTTGTGTCCGTCGGTCTAGCCATCCGTGTCCATCATTAAGTTGTACTCTGGTGTCCAGAAAGTGGATTTCCTGTGTGGAGTGTTCCAGGCTAAGGTTGATCATGGAGTGAAAATTATTGAAATCTCTGTGGAAGTCTGGAGTCTGGTGGCACTTTTACAAACTAGGAGTCCTGTGACACTTTTAAAGACAAATTTATTTATCACATGAGCTTTCATAGGAGAAAATCCCACTCTCCCACAAAAGCTCATGCAAAAAATAAATGTTTGTCTTTAAAAGAATCAGCAGTTCCAAAAGAGTAGCCATGTTGGTCAAGTTGTGCAAAACAAACAAGGAGTCCTGTGGCACTTTTGAAGTCTAACACATTTATTTATCACATGAGCTTTTGTGGGATGCAACAAATAAATTTGTTAGTCTTTAAAAGTGACACCAGACTCCTTGTTTGCTTTGCTGAACTAGACTAACATGGGTACCCCTTTGCAACTTGGACTTATTCATGTGACTCTGTACTCTTATCTTATTCCTGTAAATTTCCGCAAGCAGCATGGAGAAGGCCAAGGGACATGAAAGGCAGAGGCAGCTGATTCATGCTGCTTTCAGTCTTCAATTGTCACTTATCACCTACCTCTGGATCTACTCATCTACAGCTGAAACTGTGAAACAAAGGAATGGGACCCATCCAGGTATTGGATGTACTCCAGAGGGACTTTACAGCCCTGCAAATGCCGCAACTTTATTGGAAACCTTATAGACATCTACGTTCAAATCCTTTGTACGTATGTGATTGCTTTAATCGTTTAACATTTGTCTTATTGTTTGTTTCTTTCCTTTTATAATAAACCTTTAGTTTTATTTACTAAGGGTTGGCTGGCATCATGTTTTTTGGGTAAGGTTCAAACTGATATTGATCTGGTGTTGTGGCTGATCTTTTGGGGTCAGCAGTCAGGAGAACCTTTTTGGTGAAGAGAAGCATGGAATTTCACTGTACTGGACTTTGTGGCTGACTGGGAGCCAGAGACTGAAATACAGATAAGGAGGCTGTTTGTATTTTGTTCTGGTTTCTTGATGATCAGTGTGGGGGATCAGAACCAATGTTTGTGGCTGGCTGAGAAGTCTGACTTCAGTGTCACCCAACAGTGCTAGGAGAATCTGCTCTCCTTTTGCAGTCTGACATGACTTTGACATTTTCAGGTGGCTACCACAGGCATGGAGGGGTCACCTTGTATGTTTTCTAGTTTACAGGAAGCATAGATTTTTCATCAAAAATCTAAACCTTCAGGACCACTTTGAAACAGAAGGGTCAATAATAAAAACTTTTTGTGGGAATAAAGGAAGGGAATCTTGAAATTTACCTTCAGCGGCATAGCCAACCCCTGGTTTCTGGCTGCACCCCTGCGAGTGGAAGGTAGACCCAGCCAAGGACACTTTCTGATCATAGTCAAGTTCCAAAGGGACAGCTGTGTTAGTCTAGTAAAGCAAAAAAAGCAAGGAGTTTTGTGGCACTTAAATACTAACAGCTTTATTTATCGCATGAGCTTTCGTAGGAGAAAAGCCCATAAGTTCCCCCTCTTTAAAGCATCTGATGAAATGGGATTTTCTCCCACGAAAGCTCATGCCGTAAATAAATCTGTTAGTCTTTACGTGCCACAAGACTCCTTGCTTTTTCTGATCATACTACTGGAAGCTGCTCACCTCCCAGCCTGGGGGAGAGGGAGAGCGAGAGCCCATGCGCTCCTGGCAGTGGTGCTAACTTCACCCCCACAGTTGTGGGGCTAGCCAGCAGCCGGGACTGTGAGTGGGAGAGAGGCACTGGCACCTCAGCTATGCTTACACCTGCGGGGCCCAGCAGCCATGAGCGGAGCAGAGGTATTGGCACTGATGCCTCTGCCCCAGTTATGGCTGCTGACTGCTGGGTGGTCCTGCAACTGCAGCAGCAAAGTTAGTGCTGCTGCTGGGCGCTAAGGTGGGTGGGTCTCAGGGCCAAGTGGGTGAGTCCTGGCCCAGCCATGGCTGCGCCCCTGCTTACCTTTCCCCTTCTGTTGTGACTGAAAATCCAGTAATATCACTGTTCATTTTTATCAGCAGCTGCCGCTGGTGCAGCTTTGAGGAGTGTCCCTTCCACACCTGCTAAATGTCTGACTGTAAGGAGAAGGAGAAAGAAGAGGGCTAGGGAGGATATGTTCAGAAAGATCCTGCAAGGCAGTGCTGCAACTGACTGAAGACAGTAGGCCTGGAGGACCAACATGGCAAATGAGATAAAGGAAGAAAGAGTAAACTGGAGAAAGACCTAGAAATCCCAGCAACAAAAGGAGAGAGAGATGCATGTGATGTAATGGATCTTCTCAGGAACCAGCCCCAAGTGCTGAAGACCCTGGTTGATCTGCAAGTCCAAAAATCGCAGGGTGCCCACCCTACGCAGTCCTTGGAGATCTCTGTGGTAGCAGTTTCCTACTCCCTCCAACACAGCACATGGCATCACTGTCCACAGGCCTACCCCTGCCATTCCATACCAGGCAACAACAAGGAAAACCACAGCTTCACATAATACCCACCATGGTTCTCGCAGGTCAGGGTGTGTGTAGCCACAAAGGACAACCTTGTGCACTGAAATACACAGCAATGTTGGCTGCCTTTCCAGTTTCAGAGTCCTATTCCATTCATTTATATTGAAAGTTTGCATGGCCTTGCCTGTTGTTTTTGCATGTCACTTTTCTGCACTGTTTTTGGCATTCAAAACATTTCTATTTCTGGAGCATAAAATTATCTTTTTTAGTGCACTGCACATGCTGCTGAACACACAGCAGTACTCATAGCACATAGCACTTGTGAACATACAGCAAGCACCACTGTGCTCCTAGGTTTTGGAAAACGGTCATATTCCTAAAGGGACAGCAAGTGCCCCAAAAGGCATCACACTGGACAGTGGCACATGGAACACTGGTGTACCACCTGTGGTGCATTGCACTTTGCATTGATGCAAGCAGTCAAATATGCATATGCCTGAATGATCTACAACCTTTGGTGGTGGTATGCCAAAATTTGCTTTGACAGAGTTTGTACCACAGTGATGGCCTTGTTTTCCCTAGGAAAAGGAGTGTATTTTTAACCCACGCTAACATCTCAGCACAGACATGACAAATTGCAGTTCAACCACCATTAGCTAATCAGGGTGAATACTATCCACACCTCCCTTCCTCCAGATGTACCTTGATTAGCTAACACAGATTAAAAATACGTTTTAAAAACTTTCCCAAGTACAGATGCAAAGTCAGCCCCATATTAATGATCAGTCAGAATTAAAGGAACCAAACCCCAACTGGCAGCACCACTGACTCCAGTGGTTCAATGGTGATTTTCACCAGCTGAGATCTGGGCCATTGGCTCCACTGGAACTATGGCTGGTTGACACCGTCTGGAGCTCATCTGGTCTGATACCTGTCTGTGATGTGTGACTAGGCTCCCTCTCTGCTTATGGGCCCTCTCACAACAGCTGCTTTGCTGGCCCTTGGTGCCTTCCAGCGGAAGTCCAGCTTGTGGAGGTTTCCCTTTCTTTCACAGTTCATTAGGGAATTCGGTGCCTGAGACTGACCTTCCAGATGTCATTGTCAACCTACACCATGTGATCATCTCCTTCTGCTAGCCATCTGTATTTATTGAATGGGTCCAGCTCCAAAGCCTTTACATTCCAGCGCCACCAGTCACCTCCAGCAGGGAGCAGGTGAGCCCATAAGTACAATGGGAATTTGATCACAGGAAGTCTGCACCCAAAGAGCACTGGATGGGCCTGCTCTGAGCAGAGGACTATTAAAGGAGATGGGCTCTCTCCACCACTGTTTGTATGCTAACCAGTGCTTGCAGGAGTGTGTGAGATGAGGATGAACCAAGCGTTCTAGGGATCAGCCAGTACATAGGTGACATTAGGATGTTGACAAGAGCAGAGTAAACCTAGTTTTGTGGGGAGAACAGGGCAGGTGTCAGTATTAGGATTCACGCCTGGAAAAGAAGAACTAGAAAAAGGCCACCTGTGTCCCAAGGAGGCCACCCAAGTGCAATTTGTGGTCACTACAAAGGAGGAAAGAGAGCAGACTGGAACTGGTGAGGGGGGATAGCTATAGGGGTGAATAAGCACGCTAGAAAGGGCCATGAGACAGGGAGGCCAAGAGAGGGATGACATTTAAAAAGGAGACTTAAAATAATATTCTTTTAAGTAGGGGAGGGAGTATTAATCTGCCCCTCATAAAAGATGAATCTGAGTGTGGCTGGGCCTCAGCCCTATCCCCTGCCCAGTTCTATTGGGTTTGCTGCACTACAGCCCCTCTATCCTGGCTAATCAAAGCTGTGGAGCCACTGAAAGCACGCAGGTACTAGGAGGCAGTCCTGAATGTCTGAACCATGCCAGCAGGCATGTGCAGATGAGCGCAGTGTGGGTGGGGAGAGGCTGCTAAGCAAAATATTCCTGGCCTGAGATTTCAAGAGAATGGAGCTACCCCTCTTTGGAAGCCAGGATCAGAGTATGGCAGGGGTCAGCAACCTTTGCCGACACCTGTGCCAGCCCCTTCTCCTCAACTGTCAGCCAGTGCCAGTGGCTCCCTCCACAGAAATAAAAGCGGCAGCTTCCTGAAAAATTTGTTGGCAGCCATGGCTGGGGGGGGGGGGGGGGGGCTTCTGTAGCATGCCTCTGAAAGGAGCTACTCACAGAAAGAAGCTGCCTGCAGTGTCTCCTCTTGAAAGCATGCTGAAGGACAGGGGGCCCTAGGGATGCCATGGAAAGAAGCTGCCTGGAACAGCTCCTTTTGGGGGTCCCCAGGCTTGCTGAGGAAAGAAAGCTACTCGCAGTGGCTCCTTGGAGGCTGCACACCATGGAGAGAAGCCATTCCAGGCATCTTGTTTCTGTATCACACCTGGAATATGGGCATGGCCATGGTGGGAACCCTCCTCACCCTAGCTGCCCCTGAGAGAAGCTGCCTGCAGTGGCTTTCAGCGGCAGAAGCCACAATTTCTGTGGCATTGCAGAGGACATCACATGCCACTCTGAATGGGCTCTTGTGCCACTGTCGGCACACGTGCCAAGGGTTGCCTACCCCTGTATTAGAGTGTAGAGAATAGTGAATGTGTGTGGGGGGTTGCTATTCAAGCTAACACTTGCCCTCCTCCATTCTGGTATGTGTATATATACCCCTCTACTGTAGTTTCCACTTCATACATCTGACAAAGCGGGTTGTGGCCCACAAAAGCTTATGCTTCAACAAATCTGTTAGCCTATAACAGGCGTGGCCAAACTGCAGCTCAGGAGCCACATGGGGCTCTTGAATGAAAAAGTGTGGCTCGCAGAAGAACGTCAGCAAATCAGTTTAGAAGGTAAAAGCACATGGCTACGTGCCTCAGCGCGGCTCTTGTATGTTTAATAATCAACTGGTGTGGCTCTTGAGTTCCATAAGTTTGGCCACCCCTGGTCTATAAGGTGCCATAGGTCTCTTGCTGTTTAAGCTCCACCCACTATCCCAGGTGGCTGGGTGTTCTGTAGTGAAATAATTAATATTGTCATTAGGCTGCCGTTAGGTTTCAGAGTCAACATCCCTATCCATCCACCCCCGCTCTTCCATCCCCCAAATCCACTGTCCCAGGGCCATGATGTTGAATGGCCCCTAGGTGGGGTTCCTTGGACAGGGCTCTGGGAGGCGGATACAGATCACTGGGCCCCCCTCAAGGCCTCAGACACACAGCACAGATGCCCCCCAAAAAACTACATCTCCCAGCAAGCCGTGCGCCGTCGCTCCCCCCTTCGCGCCGCAGGGCAGTTTGGGAAATGAAAGTTCTACGGGAGGCGGCCGCGCTTGGGCGCCATCTTGCGTCCGTCTGGGCGAACGAGGGGCGCGAGGGGACTACAACGTCCATCGGGCTCTGCGCGGAGCGCTGGGGTGGGGTGGCGGCGCGCATGCGCGTTGGCTCTCCGCTCTCTTCCTTGCTAGGGGCGCCTAGTGCGGGCCGAGCGGGGTTCGGCGGGAGCGTTCTGTTGCCCGGGCGACGGCGGGGGTCGCTAGGCTCGCGCCCCGGTTGCCAGGCATGTCGCGCCCCCAGATCATTCACAGCGGCCACTTCATGGTGTCGGAGCCGCACACGGAGCCCGAGCCGGAGTCGGGCGGCCGCGCTGCGGCGGGGGCCGGGCGGCCGGGAGCTGAGGCTGGCGGGCGGCGGGAGGGGGCCGGCTACGACTTCGACACCGTCAACGCCTGCACGTGCCGGACCTACCGCTACGGGCCGCGCAGCAGCGGCGCCCTCAGCATCGACGCCTCCCTCACCAAGCTCTTCGAGTGCATGACGCTGGCCTACAGGTGCGGGGCTGGGCCTGAGCCTTGGTGCTGGGGCGGGCACGGATCCCCCTGGCACTGCAGGGCTGGGGGTGAGTGTGAGCCCTGGGGCACAGATCCCACCTGATGGGGGGTGTGTGTGTGTGTGTGAGAGATTCCCGGCACTAGTTGTTCCCAGCAGTGCTGGGAGTGTGACTTCTGGGTAGGGTTACCAGATCCCAAAGCATGGAAAGGAGGACAGGGAAGTAGGAAAAAGCAGAATATTGGAGAACACATGGAGAAAATGTAATGGTCTTCTGTTTTTAGGGGGCCCTGGAACACTTCCCCCTAAAAATAGGGTGTTCCAGCATCCTTTAACCCCGGTAAGTAAAAAGCCACACAAAATCGTGTATTTTTAAAATGCTTGCCAGATGGAGGACATGAGGGTAAAAAGGAACTTCTTTTGCCTGATATCTGGTAACCCTAACCAGGGGAGGCCTTAGTGATTCTGGAGCCTACTAATGTCAGATTCTAATTACTTAAGGTTACCATGAAGACTAGACCAACCTATACAGTAAATACTTAGCTTCTCTCCACCATCCCAACCATGGCACTGCTTCTTCCCGCCATCCTGACCTCCTCCATAACCCCCAGATCCCGATGCTGGCTCCCCCAGGCTGATTTCCCTCCCCAAGGTCCCCTTACCTGGCCGTTCCAGTGGCTAGGCACAGGCTGGGGCTCCCCCCGAGCATGCTCAGGGCAGCAGATTTAAAACACCTAGGCTGGGGCTGCTTTCCTCTGGTTTTCTTCCATGAACTGCATTTTTTCATTCAAGAGCTGCATGCGGCTCCAGAGCCGCAGTTTGGCCACGCCTGCAGTAGATCAAGCAGTGTGTCTTGGGTGCAAGGTTGAGGAATGAAGTGGCAAATGTCAAGGATGGCCTCCCCCCAAGCCATGTGGGCATCTCCATCCTTGATGTTGGCCCCCCACACCAGAACCTGCTAGCCTTGAGTGGGCTCCCTAACTTCCCTACAGGCTCCTGCCAACCCTCCCACTCCCTATCAGCGTGGTTCCCGACATTTTCTCTGCTGTGGCACACTCTGCTACCTTTAATTAATTTGAGGCACATCACCCTATAATTTCCAAATGAACTTGTGAATAGTCATGAGGCAGTGAGCCAATCCAGAGCTCTCTGAGTAGTTTTTTCAAAAAAATTTGTGGCACACCTGCTCAGACCTGACTGCACACCTGTGTGCCATGGCACAGTAGTTGGGAAACACTGCCCAATTGGAGCCTCACCAGGCTCCCCAGCCCCCACCGGCCTCGCGTGGTTCTTTGCTGCCGATGGTCCTGTCACAGGCTAGAGCTCTGCGCGGATACAAATAAGTGGATCCATATCCGACCTGCATTCACAAGAAATTGTCCGCAGATATCCATGTTGTATCCACGAATGCGGATATCTGCATATTTGCAGGGCTCTAGCTCTGTGCAGGTAAGAACATATGGGTCCCTATCCGATCTGCATCCGCAAGAAATGGTCCGCGGATATTCGTGTTGTATCCACGGATATCTGTGAGTTTGCAGGGCTCAATCGCAGGCTTCCCAGCCCCACTACGAGCTCCCTGGGCTCCCTGGCCCCACTATGGGCTGCTGCTGCAGACCCCTAGCCCCACCTGCTGGCCCCACTCTGAGCTCCCACTGGCCATCACCAGGCTCCCTGGCCTCTCTGAGGAGATCTTGCCAGCTCCCAGCTGGCTCCCCCTGGAGCAGCACAGAGCTCCTCCTCCCTGCGGAGCCCTGACCAGCTGTCTGCACTGCCCACCCACTAAGACCACTTATGGGTTCCTCACTGTAGTGACTCATAGTGTGGATTTTGCTGGGGACAGGAGAAGCTGGGAATGTGAATCTCAAGTAAAGAGTGATTATTTTACATCTATATTTGAATACTGTGTCCAGCTCTGGGATACACAGTGCAAGAAGAATAATGATAAATTGTGGAGAGGTCCGAGGAAAGCCAGGAGACTGACTCAGATGTTAGAAAACCTGCCTTGTGGTGAGAGACTCAAGGAGTTCAAGTTCCAAAGGGGCAGCCATGTTAATCTAGTTCATCAAAAGAAACAAGGAGTCCTGTGGCACTTGACAAACAGATCTATTTATTGCATGAGCTTTCATGGGAGGAAATCCCACTTCATCAGATGCTTTGAAGAAAGTTTCTTCAAAACATCTGATGAAGTAGGATTTTCTCCCATGAAAGCTCATGCAATAAATAAGTCTGTTAGTCTTTTAAGTGCCACAGGACTCCCTGCTTCTTGCAAGGAGTTCAGTCTGTTTAATTTAGATCAGGGGTCTCAAACTCAAATCACCACAAGGCCCACATGAGAGCTAATAATCTAGCCCGAGGGCCACACCACTGAAACCTTTTCATACAATGATATTGCAAATATCAGTAACAGTAGTGTTGTTGCGGCTGCAGGAAATAGCTTTAGGGGCCGCATGCAGCCTGCACCTGTTTGAGACCCCTGATTTAATGAAGATCTGTAAGTACCCATGTGGAAACAACAAATATTTGGTGATGGACTCTTCAGTCTAACAGAGAAGGGTCTAACATGATCCAGTGTCTGGAAGTTGAAGCTAGATAAATTCAGAGTGGGGAGGATGAATGAATTTTTGGCTGGGAGAGTAATTAACCGTTTACCAAGGGCCATGGTGTATTCTCTACCACTGTTAAGTGTTAAATCAGGGTTGGCTGTTTTTTCTAAAAGCTCTGCTCTAGGAATAATTTTGGGGAAGTTCTGTGGCCTATGTCATGCTGGAGATCGCTAGATGATCACAGAGGTCCCTTTCTGGCCTTTGAATCTGTGACTCTACAGAGGAAACCATTTGTACATGTGACACTTCCTCACTGCTCTGACCTTTGATCTCTTCATACCAATGCTGTAATTTCCTGCTCCAGGCCTCAGCGGTTTGTATATACCATGCATGGCCAAACTGTGGCTTGGGAGCCACATGTGGCTCTTGAATGAAAAAGTGTGGCTTGCGGAAGAAAGTCAGCAAATCAATTTAGTAGGTAAAAGTATATGGCTATATGCCTCAGTGCGGTTCTTGAAGGTTTAATAATCAACTTGTTTGGCTCTTGAGTTCCATAAGTTCAGCCACTCCTTGTGTATACATCAGTTTTGCATTAGCATCAGTATTGATATATACTTGGCAGCACATGGTTGGCATTGTACTGAAGAAGGGCAGCTTTTGCTTGACCATTGTCTGATCAGGGAGCGGGGAAGTGCGTCTCTTTCACA
The DNA here is from genome assembly GCA_007922195.1 of Podocnemis expansa. Taxonomy (NCBI): domain Eukaryota; kingdom Metazoa; phylum Chordata; order Testudines; family Podocnemididae; genus Podocnemis; species Podocnemis expansa. The sequence continues at coordinate 1,249,259 of ML682172.1, forward strand.
AGGTTGCATAGGAGGTTACACTACACCTGGACCAGTCAGACTGACAGCATTTGTAGGCCTTGCTGAGAGGGAAATTTTGGTGCGGAGTCTATGAGCTTTCCTCGGGACATATTGTGCAGAGCCTGACGACTTTTCCATTCTTTTAAAACTTTTACTTTAAGTTGAAGTTTAGCTGTGAATTTCTTGCAGTTATGTTACTTGGCTTGCAGGGTTTTTATACTAGAATCTCATTTACTGGGTGGAGGCTTTTAATTACCGTTAGGAACCCTCAACCATAACAGAGGTTTAGTTGGGAAATTCCTATAGTTTCGTAAATTAGTCTAAAACCTTTTCCATGCCAGCAGTTATGCCAGCAAAACTTACTTTGGTCAAGGGTGTGAAAGAACACCCTGCTGAGTGACTGAAATTTGCTGGCATAAGCGTGAGCTGTGTTGTGTTGGTGAGAGAGACATAGTTCTTTATACACTTACACTTTTGCTGGGCAAAGATTCTGTCACTCAGCGGGATGTTTTTTCCCCCCACATACCTGAGCCACAGAAGTTTTGCCAGCATAACTGCTAGCGTGCATAAGTCCTAAATTTTAAGTGTTGACTATGCCTGAGGTACTCAGGGGAAGAGCATGGGGTGTTAATTGTTCAATTAGCTGGAATTTACAGTTGATTAACACGCCCCCTCCCCAAATCCTGTCGTCTTCCTCTGGGAGTCTGATGTATTTGCTTTTGTATAGTGTCAGTGTAAATTTAGAGTGCTGACTGTTTAGCAGCATTATCTCAGCTGGCCCAGGGAGCGTACACACAATCAAATACTTTGGGCTCTGAGGGATGGATGACTTTGGGGGTGTTAAATAACTCTGAATTCCCCTGCATTTCACCTTCTTGCCCCAGGCTAATTTATTTGATCAGATAAATATGCTCTCTAAAATCCTCTGGATGGGAGGGCTGCAGGGTGGACTATCTTATAGGCTGTGGCAGGAGTGGCTAAAGAGTAGCCAAACTTGTATATGCTGAAAATAAGAATAAGCTTATTATCAACAATTAGAGATTCAAGTGACAGAGAGGGAGAATACTAGAAACAAATGTCTATATATAAAACAAAATCATAATATGTTTTCTAGAGTTTGAGCTTAACTAACAGTGTTCCTTTATTTTCTACATTATCACTATTCCAGTGTTTTCAGCCAGTTTGGCTGAAACCCCCTCTCATCAATTGAGCTCACTGGTGGGTTGGCCTCACAGATGGAATGAGTGTCAGGGTGTCTTTCTTTAGCATCAAGTCAACCCAAACAGACCTTCAGTGCTCATCTGAAAATAGCGTCCCACTCCTGTTGTTTACCGTCTCCTATTAGTTTCAAGCTCAGTCTCTGTAATTTATCAATTATCATTTTAGTCCAACTGGAAATGGGTGTTCATTGCATGGGAGCAGGGTCCTACTAAATTCGCCGCCCAGAGTCATACATCATGGATTGTGAAATCTGATCTCACTTGGGACATCTGGAACTCAACTGGGGACTCCTATCCTGCTTCAGTTGCTTGTCTCCACCAGAGATGGGGATGGATGGGATTTCCTGTTCCCTTTCGGGGGCTGCTCTTGGGGTGGGTCAAACCCACTCCCGGGAACCTCTCCCACAGCTCCAGTTGTCATATCCTTGCCCCATGCAGGAAGGCTTTAGAGCTGGGTTCCCATCCAGCAGGCTTCCTCTCTGGCTGTTCAGCTCTGAAGGCTGGCCCCCACCTGGCAGAAGGGCAGAAGCAAGGGTGGCAATCTCCTGACCCCTTTACTCTGGACACCTTTTGAATGTGGGGGCGCATTGTACAAAACAGTGAAATGTCAGCTTTAAACACCTGAAGATGTGGAATTGACTAATTAAAAATCCCTGGTTGTAAAATTGGCCAAAATGGATGGGGAATTTGGTACGGCTCTATGAATGAGATGATCCTCTATTTGCACATAACCAGCCAGGACAACATTAGTGTCTCTTCCCTGTGCCTTGCCACAAATATATGGATCAAGCTTTGGTGACCTGTCCTAACTCTCAGATCTAGAGAACATAATTTTTAGTGTATATATAAGTAATTCCTTAGGTATTTTCCATACACACACCTCAAAGTGATTATGCTGAGTCTTGTGACACAGGCTTTCACTGACAACCTTATGTGCCATTCTTTTGATGACCTCAGAGGATCTCCATACCCTAGGCCAGGGGTTCTCAACTCCTTCAGTGTCGCAACACAGTTGTGAGGGCTCCCAATGTCGCGTGATACAGGGACGCCGTCCCCTGCCACTCTTTATAGCCTGCCGCTGGCAAGGCTGTCGCGGCCTGCAGCACTTTCAGCAGTGGCTGAAAGTAAAATGGCCCCCGCTACCAAAGAAGACTGCCTTCAGGGGCAGTTTCAGCAGCAGGAGGCTTGAAAAGCAGCTCCCAGTGCCACAAAAAACAAATGCTCTGGGCAGTTTTGGTGGCGGTGCTTTAATGAGCAGCTCTTAAAGCGGCAACAGCCTGCCACCACTGCCACCAGGCTTTCTTTTGGTGGAAGGCTGGGGGCTTTTTTTCGGCAGCAGACTGATTTCAGCCAACACGCTCAGCAGCTGTGCTGTGACTCACTTTTGTGTTGTGACGCAGTGATTGAGAACCACTGCCCTAGGCACTTCTGTGCTCTTTGTCAGTTGGCATAAGGCCATTCATGGGGTGCAGGAACTTATGAATTCTGGTTGATATTCTGAAGATAGTCTTATGAAAATTGCTGCTTTGTGTTGCCTCTGAGTCTGTGTGCATCCACCATTGCTGACAAAGCTGTCATTTTAACATCCCGGACAAGGGTAAGTATTTGACCTTGTTGACTGTACTCTGATTGGTCAATAGGTTTGCCAAGGAAGTTGGCTGGAGCTGTGAGAAGTTATTTCTTTCGGTTTACATGTAGGGGCCCAAGTTTGAGAGTGGAAACTTCCAGCAGCAGGAAGGACAAAGACACTGTGATATTAGTGCTAGCTTTTAAAAAAACCCAAGGGGAGGACTCCCAGGGGGAGACAGAAAAGTTTGAGCAGATTGAGGAGAGACAGGGTAGGTATGTTTTTGTAGCAGAGGATTGTGATTCAGCTCTGGTATCAACCATGGTCAGAGGAGACAAGCTGACCAAGAGGAGAGAAGCTCCATGGTGTAGAGGAGAAGTCAAACCATCGGCACACTTAGACATGCCCAGAGGACCCTCTTACCCACCCAAAGACTCCAGGGTGGAAACTATTGGAGGGAAATGCTTGTAGCATTTATTATTTGCCTAACTGAAGAAAAGTTGTGCAACCACTGTTTGTCTGTCTCTATGCGTGTCTGCCTGTGTGTTAATGTTATGTGTTGCATCTATGTGCCCTTAGCAGAGTTAACCTTGGGCCCAGGATGCCCACAGAGCTGGAGCTGTGGGAGGGAGGACGTGTTGAAGCTAAGGAGGCAGTTAGATTGCATGTTATCAGCACTCAGGGTGGGGCTTGGTTGGGGGTGTGATGCAGAAACATAGAGCAGCAGTTTTTCCCAGGAGATTCTGTGTTTATAGAGGGGCATATGCTGGTATTTAACCCGGGTGTGTCATGCAGTTAAGATGCTCCCAGAGCACTGGAGGGCATACGAATCAGAGAGTTTAAGGCCACATCAGATAGTGTGAAGTAATGCATTATGGGAGGGCTGCCTGATGCAGTGTAGATAATCCCACGTGCTTCTGTATCTCGCCAGCATCCTTTCCAGCACATCCCTTTCTCCAGTCACTCTGTTTCCCGTGTTTCTCTCTCTTCTGCAGTGTGAATTCTTCCCTCCACTCTCCTCTCTCTTGCCTTTTGCTGGAAGCTAACAAATGTGTTCTTCCTTCAGGGTTTTCCAGGTGTTCACTGCTGATAAACCCTCTCTCTGCAGGTCTCTGCCGTGCCAGGTACTAGGAGAACAAAGGAGAAACAATTCAAGTCCTGGGCATCAATCAAACTGGGATCTGAAATACAGTTTCTGTTGCGCTCTCAAGTTCTGCTGCCACAGTCTGCTGCCACATGATGTGTTTGCTTTGTGGTGCAGCCATCTTGAACCACATGGGGCTGGGGAAGAGATGGGAGTTGCTGTGGGGCATCAGCCAGGAGCATCAAGCAACACTGGAGGGGGAATGTGGATTTGTGTGTTTGGGCCATTGATGTGACATACAGTTTTTCAACACACAAACCCTTGTGAGTCTCAGCTTTGTGGTGCTCTCGCCATTGGTGGAAGTTTAAAGCCAAATGGGCAGATAAGTAAGGTTGCTGGTTAGGGCCAGACACGTCTTTCTCCCACAGAGCAATGTCTGCCCAGCCTACCTGGATGAAAATTGTTTAAATCCCCCTAGGGAGTGGGAACCCAGGCAGATGATTGTAACACAGCACAAAGACCTTAATGATTGGGGCTTCTGCAGGATGTCAGGGGCTGTGTCCAGCACTCTCTCCCCCTGGTCTTGGTTCAGTGTTTCGTGTGCTGAAAAGATCTTTTCTTTCTGGGGAATGTCGTAGGAGTGTGTGATAGACTAGGTGCCTCTTGAGGGGCTGGGCAAACTGTCAAACATAGTGTGGCCCTGCACTGGGCACCACGGCAAACATATAGTCCAGCCCCTCGCAGAAAGTGCATGTACTGGGAGGTCTGGGGTTTGCAATGCTGCCGGAGTTCCTGGCATTGGCCAACATCCCAAGAGCCCCGCCTTCTGGGTTGGCTGCCATAGCTGCTCCTAGCACTGTATTCTGCTGATTCTTGGGTAGATGGGGCTGGACACGTCTCTGTCCCAAGAAGTGTAGGACCTCTGGATGGCACCACACAGATGCACAGAGCTTGACTTGCTGTAAGGAACTCGGGCTGTGTTCACACTGGGGCATATTTAGGTGTATGGTGGTGTTTAATCTGGGTGTGACGTGGTCAAGATGCAGAGCCCAGTCATGTCCTCATTGTTTCAGCAGTTGTCTGTATATTTTGGGAGAGTGTCTCCTGGTTCTTTTGAGAGACTTTTAGAGTCTTTCTCAGTCAATCCTGAGCGACAAGCTCATGCATTATAACATCCCAGCTTGCACCTTATGTTGAGGGCACCATGTTGCTGGGCAGTCACAAAAAGCTGTGCATGGACAGGGTCTTCAGTAGTAAGCATGTGGTGGAATGGGGCAAACTGTGTCCCAAAATCAGCACACACAAACCCCAAGAAGTGCTGGGGAGGGATGTCTGGTGGCTGATTTAGATAAGGTTTAAAGGATCCATGGGGTGATATCAGGGTGAGCGGAGGGGGCGGTCTGGTGGGGGACACTGACCTGCTCTGTACAGGATTCCCATTTCTTTTCCACCCTTGTTCTCTTCTATTATTGGCTTGCTCCTCTCATCAGGCTCTGTCCCCGCCTGGCCCATTATTGCATTGTTAAAGGATTCTGTATCTTTGTTCTTCATAGTGGGAAAATCGTCTCCCCCAAATGGAAAACATTCAAAGGCCTGAAGCTGCTGCAGCGGGACAAAATTCGGCTCAACAACGCCATCTGGAGAGCATGGTATCTGCAGTGTGAGTAGGGCTGCGGCCTGCCCAGGGGTAACTGCGGCTTGGGGTCCCCCTGGAGAGGGTGCAGCACTGGCAGTGGCAGGATGAGCTCCCCATTTGGAGAAGCCCAAGCCAGAGGGGCTGCTCAGTCACCAGCCTTTTGTGCTGAGGGCAAGGCAGTGCCAGTTTCAGAGCAGTGAGACCCTGCTCCACTAGATAAAGCACCAGCTTCTGCCCACCATAGAGGGGAAAGGTCCCCTGTTTCCCTTGAGCAAGCAGTTCTTCTGCCCCAGGGTGAGACCAGAGGCAGTGCCCCTAGAGGGGAAAGGCCCCAAGTCTTACTCCATGCCTACCCCACCCATGGGGGTGGTCCCTGTCAGATGTTGAAGGAGGCTGTAGCAAAGACAGCTGTTGTTCATTCCCCATGCAGATGTGGAGAGGAGGAAAAACCCTGTGTGCAGTTTTGTGACACCACTGGAGTGCAGTGAGAGGGATGACCACCGCAACCCAGAGGTGAGTGCATAGGGTTGAGGGGCATTGCAAGCGGCTTCTCCTCCCCCTGGACTTCATTGCGCCACTGACTCAGATTGCTTTACAGCTCCTCCCTGTCTCTTCTCTCCTGATGGTTGCCCTTCCCCTCCCAGGGGACTCGGACCCATTAGTCCTGGAATCACCTCACTATTCCTCTCTCTCCAGATGGGAACCTCAAAGGGGCTGTTTGATATTTTTTCATCTGATAGAAGATGGGCTTTCCATGGAAAAAAAATTTCCACACTGTGTCTGTTCTGCAAAGAAATTCTGATTTTTTTTTTCTTTTTTCTTTTCATTGAAAAACAGAATGCCCAAAAACCAAAATGTTGTGATTTGGCAATTTTGCCACAGTCCCTCAAAGAACTCTCCCCCAGGTTCCTCAATTGGCTGGACTCCCAAGATGGACTACAAACTATGGGCCAAGGACTCCCAGGATGAACTGCCTCCTGTTTCCAAGAGAGAAGGTTGTGATGCATCATGAGAGTTGTGATTTGTTTTCTTCATGCTCCCAGCGTCCTCTCTGGGTTGAGTTTCCCAGTTGGGCTATGTCTGCCATGATGCTCCCTGGTTAGGGATGCCCACAGTGTCTCTTGGGCAAGCAGGGAGATTATGGTGCTCATGGGAAATGTAGTCCACTCAGGAAGGCCAGCATATGTGGAAGGTTGGGGAGCACAAAACAATTAAACTACAGCTCCCATGAGGCACCACACGAGCATTTCTTTAGCTGAAGTATTTCATTATTTAGCTGAGATTTTTGGATTTTTAACTTCCATTGAACAAACTGAATTTTCTTTGGGAACTCTTCCTTTACCTATTTTCTGATTGGCTTTGGCACCACCTTGCCTTTGCCTTGCAGGCTGTGATCATGGAAGGGAAGTACTGGAAGCGCCAGATCGGGGTTGTCATTCGGGAGTATCACAAGTGGAGGACATACTTCTGCACGCAAGTAAGACCCTCCCCTAGATCCCTCCCCTGCATGTATGGGGCCCTCCCCCTGCTTTGAACAGTGCCTGGCTCTGCCAGCAGGCCTGGAGGCTGCCGTTCTGTATCTGAGAGCCTGCACAGCCCAACAGTAGATCCTGTGGCATCCAGACCTTCTCTTTTTTCAGCCTCTCTGCTGGCACTGCTATCTAGGGGCAAGTTAGCAGCAGCATGGGCTGTGCTGTTTTGTGCCCATCAGGGTATAAAGTACTTTGAAATCTCTGTGCCAGGGAACAGGAAGAGGGCAGTGAGCAGACTCTAGGTGGAGAGACTGTCATTACTGCCTTGTGGTCTAGAAGTAACTCAGTGTCCAGTCCTAGACTTGCCTGGAGCCTTTACTCCGTCCACCTGCCCACCAACCTACTGCACAGCTGGCTGTCCTCTTTATTGGCAGCCACCCCTGCCTGCCCTCTGCCCCCTGTAGATCTCCGCAACTGCTGAGATGCCAGTTTCATGGGACACCCTGTGATTCCCCTACTTACCTCTCAGATCCCCCATATTACTTCCTGTGACTGAGAAGACACAGGCTGGCTCAGTGAAATCCCAGCCTGCTGGGGATGGGACGTGACCAAGCAACCAGCCACAGCCAGAGCACATGGCACCCTGGCCTGGTGGACAAGGACCATGTGATGGTTTTAAAGCTCCTGTTTGTTTCCTGTTTAGGTTCAGAAGAAGAACGATAAACCTGTGTCTTCATCCAATCAGGTACAGATGCCTTGCTCTGGCATTGGCTGTAGAGCTGGGGCGGGGTCGCTTTTTGGCCACATTGCCCACAGTTCCATGTCGTCACCTGGCTTTTCTGAGTAGGCACTTGCATTCTTAAGGTAAAAGTGCTACAGAGAAAACATGGAAACAGTAAGAGAAGCTACACACATGGTTAAAGGTTTCCCAGCCATCACCCCAACTCCATCAAAGAGTTGGGCTGGCAATTAGTCCCCCAGAATGCACCCTTCCAAGGGTATTTCTTGGTCACCAGTTCATAACAGCTTATGCTCAGAACTAGCTTCTCCCACTTTGTGCCATTCCCTCCTTCCCAAGTATTCCCTAGGAAGCACACTTGGTATGTCTGGCCCCTTGTTTTAGAGAGTTCTCTGAAATATGTACTGCTTCCCAGAATTTGTGTTACTTTTGTCTCCCCCTTAAAGAATTACATCCCATTCTGTGTAATCCAGACACATTTTGTATTTTTAATACACAGTGACTTCCTAAAACACTTCACCTTAACTCAAGCAAGGTTTGTCTAGTGTGCTGCCATCCCAGGACCTGGGGTCACCATTCTCTCTTTCTCTCTTTCCCTCTCCCCTCCTTCCCCCCCAACCTGGGCAGCAAGTGGCCAGTGCCATCCAGAGCAAGGGGCTGAGCACTGAGGCCGAGGGCAGCTGCCCCATGGAGCTTGACCTGGACACCTTGGACAGCTTCATCTCTGACCTTGCTGACACCCTCTTCTACAGCCGCAGCCCATATGGGGGGCCCAACCCCCGTGGCCTTGGTGAGCCCTGCTCCTTCACACTGGTCAGCATCCTTACCGCAGGGTTCCTGTCTCCAAATGATGTCCCCCATCCCTGTGTCCCATAGGAATTCCTCTCTCTGGGTCTCAGCCCAGTGCCTCATCTCTCTATAGGAATTCCTCTTTTTGGCTTTTGGTTCCACCTGCATGCCTCATAGGAACTTCCTTCTTTGGTTTGCATCCCCTGCCCCCCAAGTGCTAAAAGGGAGTGGTCCTAAGCTCTGAGCCCCTCTACATCTCTCAGGCAGTCTTGTCTCTGGATTTCAGCCCCTCTCTCTCCAGGGGTGTGAATGGCCAGGCCTTCTGGGCATGCCCACCTAGACTCCCCATTCGCTGCCTGGCCGTCTGGTGCCTAGGGGGAGCAAGCTGGGTGGGACAGAGTTCTGCTTTGTGGGGGTTGGATGTGGCTGGTTCTGTGTCTGATCCCCATCACTGGGTCTCCCCAGCTCACCAAGGCAACGCCGATATGATCCAGCCCAGCCTGACCCAGTTGCACCCCAACTTTGGAGAAGATTATTTCATGGACACCCTGGACCCCATTCATGGTAACTCACTGGCCACTATGCGTGGATCCCAGCTGGGGTGGGTGGGTAATCTTGGCGTATGAGAGGTGGAGGGTTTCAAAGCACCAGATCAGACCAGTGGTGTTCCCTGCCCGTCATGCTGGAGCGCACCATTAATCTGTTGCTGTGGGGGAATTGTAGAATCCCCCTGGGCAGCTATCCCAACATGTGGCCTTTCCACTCTAGGGGGTGCTGGGTCTCATCCAGCCCTGGGGCAGGGAGTCTGGTTGGCTGAGGGAGGCAGGGAATGACATATGTGGTCTTTCAGTTCCAGTGGTGGCTGGTCCCAGTTCAGCCCCAGTATGTGGGGTGGCTGGCACTGGGGGCTGGGAGTCGGGTTTGGCCCTGCAGACCTGGCATTGTCTGGTGGGCTCATCAGAAGGAACTGACAGGTTGATTCTGAAGTGGCTGTGGACAGAGAGATGTCCTGGCAGCATGGGACACACCAGCAGAATTTCTTGCTGCAGGGCCTTGGCAGGGCACCAGGGCTTGTAGGCCAGGGAGCCTTATCTGAGTCTCTCTCTGTCTCTGTCTCTCTGCTACGCGCTTGGACCCAGAAGGCAGCCCAGCCAACTCTTCCTTGGGGGCTGCCAGCCCCAGCCTCCAGCGGCTCAGCTGCACCTCTGTTGCCTCTAGCTCCTCTGACTCCCTGAAACTCCTCCTGTCTGTTGCTCACATAGCTGCTTCCAAGAAAGGTACAGGTTGGGCCCCATGGCTGTTTGTCCTGCTGCTGCACACTGCCGGGCTAGCTGGGTGGCCTGCCCTAGCTTCCAGCATCACCAATGCCACAGGGCAGCTTGCTCAGACTGACTCCCAGCATGCATTGTGGGTCCACTGAGGTGTCTCAGGTCAAATTGGAGCAGTGCATGCTGGGCAATGTAGTGTCAGGCCACCTCATAGGCAAGAAGAGGTAATTGACCCCCCATTTCATCAAGAGAGTTGCCCACATGCCCCAGAACTGCCATGCACACACCATGCCAAGCACCAGCTGTTCCCCTGGTCACCCACTGCTAAAGCCACTTTACACCAGGGAATCCTGTGTGCCCCTCAACCACACAGTGCTGCCCTTCCCCTCAGTCTTGACTTGCAGCAGCCTGCTAACTGAGCCCAGGGACCCAACAGTTCTGATTGCTAGCTGCCGTTTGTACTGAGTGTTGTTATGCAGTCATGATCGTCCGAATTATGGTCTATCTGCTGATTTATCCAGGACCTTTGAATTCTCTTTTTTTTCTCTCCACCTCGCCCCATCACACTCCTCCGCCCCTTTCAGCCTTTCGTCCTTCTCTTCCCATCACTTCACCTTTTCCCCTTCGCTTCACAGATTTCTTTGCTGCCTGTCACGTGCAACCTTCCATCCAGGTGAGTAGTTAAGTAGCCGTTGCCCCTCTGACTGCTCAGCAGTGCCCTTGTCCTCTGCCTGTAGAAACTGCACTGCAGCCGGTGCCTCTCCTTCACCACGAGGTCTGTGGCCTTCTCCCTGGTGTCACAGTCCACCTCGCATCCTGGCGGAGTGGGGCTGGGCTGGGTGGGCTCCTCTTCCTCTCCAATGTCACAGTGTTCTGGGCAGAGCAGGCCCTGCCCCCTGCAGTGGAGGTGGACAGTGCCCACTGCTTGGAGGGCGGGGCTGATCTTCTCTTTCTCTTTCCCAGGACTCCCTGCTGCAGCCAGCTGCTGACCTCCAGGGTTCTCTGCCCACTGCTTGTGACCCAGATGTGACTCCCAGCATCAAGCAGCTGCCTCTTCCAGGGGACAGCCTCTCCCCTCTTCCTTTCCCTGTTGAGCTGGAGCCTGTCACACCCCTGAATGGGCAGCAGACCTTCCTGCCGCTCTTCCCCACCTCCCCACTGCGGGTTAGCCCACCCCCATCTGGTCCTCCCACACTGCACCCCCAGCCCACCCTCATCTTCTCCATCACCCATGCAGCCGCTGAAAAGCCCTCTTCACCCACTCTGGGCAGAGATGCGCAACATCCTCCTTCCGCCAGGGACACCTTTGCGGTGCCTGTGTCTGGCCCCCTGCC
>ML682172.1:1260377-1284255 GCA_007922195.1 Podocnemis expansa
GGAGCTGTGGCAACTGTAGCAGAACCTCACTCTTTCTCCACCCACCCGGTTGCTTCTTGTTGCCCCCAGGTCCATCACCACAGCCTTTGGCTCCAGCCAGGAACTCCTCCCAGGTGAGAGCGCCTCCTGCTAGGGAAGGTGGGCTGACCAGCTATAAGCTCTTCCCCCTCTCTGATATCATAATGTCCCCTACCGGGGAGTGTGGGGCTAGGTAGCTATAAAACTCTTCCCACTCCCCATGTCCCCTGCTGGGTAGCTACACGATTTAAATTCACCCAGGAATCACTGAGCTGACACTGCTGGGTTTAGGCCAGGGGTCTCAAACACATGGCCCATGGGCTGCATGCGGCCCCTAAAGCTATTTCCTGTGGCCTGCAATGGCACTATCATTACCGATATTTGCAATATAATTTTATGCAAAGGTTTCAGTGGTGCGGCCCTCAGGCTAACTTACTAGTCCTCATGCAGCCCCCGTGGTGGTTTGAGTTTGAGACCCCTGGTTTAGGCTGTCCCAGCTCTTCCCCAGTGCCAGGGGCTGGGGCAGATAAGTCTTCCCCTGTGACGCCCTCTTTGTCTCTCTTCCAGATCTGTGCCCCCCTGCAGTTCCCAGCAAGCCTCCTGTTGATGGGGAAGACCAGTCACCCTTGCTCTGCTGCTACCATCTCTAGCACTGGTAAGACAGGGGGTGTTGCTGCCAGGCCCTTCAAGCTCTTGCTGTAGGGAGTGGGGACAATGACAGGGCAGGGGAGATGGACAGTGAGGAAGGGCATCAGTTCATGGGAGCCCAGGAAGAGGGAAGTGGTTTCATGGAGAAAGGGAATGGAGGCAGGAGGCATCTGGGGAGGGGGAACTTGGTGGGTGCATAGGTGGCAGGTGAGAGGGTGTGTTGAGGGGATGGGAAGGGGGGCTGTGTAAAGGGGGCCAGCTTGGATCTGGAGGGAGATGGCAAGGAGGAATTACTGGAGACATCTGAAGAGATACAAAGCCAGGCATGGCTGGGGAACCTGGAGGGGGGGCATAGCAAGCTGAGGCTGGCTGTTAGGATGCAAAGGGGCTCAGTGTGGGGCATCTGGAGGGATGGCAGAGTGGGTTGGCCAGGGGATCCAGCTGTGTGTGGAGGGAGTTGGCTCTGGGGAATGGGGTGACTAGGGGTTGGCCTGCCCTTCAGTACCTGCTCAGGCTGCCCAGATTTGAAGATGCCAGTTCAGTGGCAGCACCTCGGGTCCAACAGAGCCAGGTCTCTTGGTCAGTGCCTGGCCACTAGGGCTGGACTAGTGCTGTCAGGGGCTGACCTGGAACATGCCATTTTGGGAAGGACATGGGGAGGCTGCAGCTTTAGGCTTTTCCCATGGAAAGGATGGAGCTGGGGAGGGATTTGGCATCATTGAACCCCCGGAGCCCATTGGATGTGGTGCTGGGAGTGTGGGGCTGGGCCCCCTGACTTCCGTACAAATAGATCTTTGCTCCAAGTTGGGAACTGGGAGCTGAATCCACCTGGGCAAGGTCTGAAAGGTTTCATCACCAGCTTATCTGCTCAGAAGTGCTGGTGTGGGATGGCTCACCTGCCATGCCCTACTGGGCGGGTAGCGTAAACATTTTGCCCTCAGGTGTGACCCAGACCTCTTCCTCAATCTCCTTTGAATCCTCCAGGAGCCAAGGCTGAGGACAGAGCCATGTGCAAGGGATACTTTGCTGCCTACCAGCCCCACAGCTTTCCCAGCACCAAGGTAACGTGGGCCCTCACCACCCCGCCTGCACCCACAGCCCCTCCCACACTGAATGGAGCAGCAGGGAGAATTCCCAGGGTGCTGCAGAGAACAGGGTGAAGATGTTCTCCCGTCAAACTCAGTGCTGAGCCCATTGCCTCAGTGGGCAATGTGGATGGCTGAGTGGGTATTGATCACCCCTGGCTTTGCACTGTTCGAGAGGGGGCATCCCGTGCCCTCCCTTGCCCCTGGGGAGCGGAACGATAGGGCTGGGCTTAGAGCTTGTGTTTTGATTGGACTCTGCAGGGCAGCCGAAGAGCCGGTCTTACCTCTGCTGACTGTGCCCGGCGCACGAACATCAGCTGTGCCTTCGACACTCTTGCCAGCTTGGTGCTGCCAGGCCCAGCCCAGCCTAGTGTCAAGGTATCTGTCACACAGCATCCCCTGTCGCAGCCTCCAGCTCCTGCTCCCCTCTGCTGTGCAGCCTTGTCCTCCCCAGCAAGAGGTGCTGGAACACCTGACAAAGTTCCTTGCCTTTTCCACCTCTGTGTCTCCCCACCATCCAGCTGTGTCTCTCTGTCCATCCCACCATCTTCCTCTTCTCCCACCCCATCGCCACTGGCTGCATTTCACGCTCAGACTGTCTCCCCTAGCTCAGCAAGGCCATGCTACTGCAGAAGAGCGTGGAGTACGTGGGGTGGCTGCAGCAGGAGCGCCGGCAGGTGCAGGAGGTGGCCCGGAGCCTGCGGGGTGAGATTGAGGAGCTGAGCACTGCCATTGGGTGAGTGTGGGGCAAGGGCAGGACCTGATTTCTGTCACTGGGGTGTGGCAGAAGGGGACAGGGCTTGCAGGACAAGATCAGGGAGCTGGGTGCTGCCATTGGGTGATTGCAGGAAGTGAGGGGGACCTTGGGTGAGACTGAGCAGTCTCTGTTGGGTGAGTGCAGGGAGGGGGTGGGAAATCTGGGATGAGACTGAAGCTGAGCGCTGCCACTGGGTGAGTGCAGGGAGGGGGTGGGGCCTTCAGGGCGAGATCAAGGAGCTTAGTAGCAGATTCACAGCTCTCATATCATAGGGCTGGAAGGGACCTCATGAGATCATCAAGTCCAACCCCCTGGGAATTGAACCCAGGACCTTCTGCATGTTAAGCAGAGGTGCTAGTACTATCATTTGGGTAAATGTAGGGAGGGGGGCAGGACCTCTGGGGTGAGATTGAGGCTGCATGCTGCCCTTAGGTGAGTGGGGCTGTGCCCTGGGCCTGTTTTACCTTCTCCCCTCAGGCATTTCCAGCGGCAGCTGCCTCCCAGTGGTGCCCCAGTCGCACCACCACGCTCAGACCATACTGCTCAGCTCTATGATGACTACGTGCGTGAGCGCACCCTGCAGGACTGGCGCTTCTGGCTCGTATCCGCCGTTCTGACTGTGCCGAGTGCAGGGGGGAGCATCTTGGGGGGGGGGCAGGGACACCACAGGGCTCTGGCTGGGGTGCGGGTATGGCTCCTCCTGGGGAACAGTGGAGGGGGCTGTGTGGAGGTGGGGCAGGGCTGGGGACTCTGAGGCAATGACAGATTCTGCAGAGTGGGGATGGCTTCTCACAGGGTAGGGAGAAAGGAGGGGATGGTGCAGTGGGCTTCAGGAGAAGAGATGGCCTTGTAGGTGGTGGGTTAGGGCTAAACTGGCTCTGAGGCAGAGGGCAGGCAAGCAGCAGATTCTCCTTAACTCCCCTCTGCCCACAGTTCAGCGTGCTCATCAAGCCACTGTTTGAGAGCTACAGGGTGGCGGTGAGCACCAGCAGCGCCAAGGACTTCTGCCAGTCAGTGCTGGACTGGCTGGAGCGACACTGCTCCTTGCCCATGCTGCGCCCTGGTACGTCCCAGCCCTGACCCAGCTGTCCCATCCTGCTATGCCCCCAACAGGTGGGAGAAGGGGAAGGGGGACGCCAGACTTTCAAATAGCTTCTGTGAACTGCTGAGGCAGGGTACCCTGAGCTCCCAGAGAGGGGCCTTGCAGGACATGTCCTTTTTCACAGAGCACACAGCAAGCAGACAGGATATAACCAAGTCAGAGCCAGCCAGCGGTGGGGACAGGGATAGAACACAGGGGTCCTGGCTCCTAGCCTCCCTCCTGCTCTGACCATTAGACATCACTGTGCTACCCCTGGCCTTTCTGAATTAGAGCCCTATAGTTTCTCTTATCCCAAATCAGTTTGACTCCAGAATCACCAGTTGCTTTGGAACGTGCCTGTCCGAAGTTTGGTGTCACCCCCTGTGTATTCCTTCCTTGTGCCCCCATACCCTGTTTGCTGTGCCAGGCTTTCTCAGCCACTCCCTCTGCCTGTACTAGCTCAGGGCAACCTGGTTCAATGGCTTTGGAGGGAGAGAGATGAGTCAGTGGCTTCCATCTGGAGCTGGTGCTAACCTTCCTCTTTTCCCTCGCCCCCCACAGCTATCTCCAGCTCCCTCCTGCAGCTCAGCAAGCTCACGGCCATCCTGACCCAGCCCTCCCGCCTCCCCGAGCAAGCCCTGCAGGCGGTCTGCCGCTCCCCCCATGGCAAGGGCCACAGCTAGCAGGACCCACCCTGCTGTGTGAGGACGTCCCCTGAGGCTGTCCACCATGTGGAAGACGGCAGAGAATCCAGCTTTGTCTCCTGGGCGGTGTCCTACCCTGCCACAGGCCCAGAAGTGCCTGGATAGAGATGGGGGCTACAACAGGATCACTCTAGCAGCCCTAGAGGAGAGAGGAGGCTGCTTGATCCACGGAGGAGGAGGAGGAGGAAATGGGGAGCTCATACTGGGCATCCCTAGAGAGGGAAATGGGGGGACTCAAATGAAAATTCCCTGTAGCCCCCATAGATGTGGGAGTGGGTGGCTCAGAGCTGGGACCCTCCTGGACTCCCTAGAGACTGGAATATGTGTGTGGGGAGGGTTCAGATTTGGGGGTTCTGCCCTACCCCCAGTAAGAGGGAGTTGATGGGGCAAGTACAGAATCCCCTTTACACTACCCCACCCCCCCCCATGGAGGCAGGGGCATACTGCCAGGTTGCCGGGCTCTGTTGGACAGGGACAGCAGAAGATGTATTAAACCCCTGACATGTGGGACTGGCTAATGCCTTGGGTCTCTTCTTGTGGGGTGTGGAGGGGTGATCCAGCAGGGCTTGCCTACCAGAGGATGCTACAGTACGACTAGGGGACCAGGTAGGGATCTCCCAGCCATTAACCCTTCCCTGCCCCAACCTAAGCTCTTCCCTAAGCCTCACACAGCTGGTGCTAAAGCCATGGGGGTCCAGCTACTGCATCCTATCCCCCCATTGTTTCAACCTTGGTCTTGGGCCCCCAGGCAGCAGCAGCAGCAGAGACCCTGTCCCCAGGGGGGCATGTTAGCCGAGGTGGAGGTCTCACAGGCCCTCATATGTCTGTTTACTGAGGGTGAACACAAGGGGGTGCCTTGTGAAAATGTGGCTCCCCAGATGGGGTGCTGGGGGGGGGGGGAATCTGGTTACTGGGGAGAGTTTCTGGCTATTCCAATACCAGCTTCTCCCAGCAGGTGCGGTGGTTGCTGCACTGGCTTCCCCATGGCACAGAGTGCAGAGGGTGGGGGCGGGGAGGGTACAAGGTGCAAGTCTAAGAACAGCCATCTCTCAGGGCAGCCATGGCATATATCACATCACAAACAGTGCCCCTGAGGGGAAAGCCCCTGACTCCCTGGTCCTGAGCCAGTCTCCTGCCGTGGGGCTGGATCTGAGGGAAAAGACCCCCATTCCCAGTCTCCATCAGTGGCTGACTTAATGCTCTTTGCATTGTAAAGGTGGGGTTGCTGCAGGCCAAGAGACCTGGGCGGGTGAGGACTTCTGCTCAGGGGTTCATGCTAGCTGATGGGGGTGGGGGTTCACTTGTCCTGCCAAGTGGGGAATGACACACTTCCAGACCCCCTTGGGCTTAGGGCCCACACTGGTTTCCACAGGCTGCACCAGCATAGTAGTAGGCTCATAGGCATTAAAGCTGAACAGCTCCATGATGGAGTGGACCCACATTCTAGACCTGACAACTTAGTGCCATTCTGGAGCTAATACCTGGGCAGAGAAAAACATGCTTCTGGAGCAGCAACAGTGCTCAGTCAGTCAGAGTGGCTTGGGCTCTAGCACATGCCCCTTCACTGGAGGGAAGTGCAGAGCAGATGCCAGCTGAATGGTTCTAGATAGCCCCCTGCCTTTGAGTACCCTGGCACTAGTCTAGAGCATGCTTTGTGGTTCCAGATTGCACAGCAAGGTGACTGCAACTAGCTTCTATACAGTGCCGTAGCATGAGTCAAAAGCATTCAGTGTGTGGTGCAGTAGCTAGACCATGAGGCTAGCTGGACATAAGGGTTGAGTTCCTTTGGAAGCCACAGCATTTGAGACCAGGGGTGATGAGAGGCTGGGCCCCCAAGGGGCCTGTCATTGGAGGGACATGTCTGTGCTGGAGTTGGGGTACTGTGTTCCCATATGATGCCTGGGTGCTTCTGACGAGATACTGCCTGTGCTGTGGCACAGGATGTTGGCACATGGCTGTCCTCCATCTGCCTTGTCCCATCCCAGGAGCTAGAATTCACCACATGGGGGTTCTCAAATATTCCTTTAATCTGGAATCAGCTCTCAGTGGCTCCTGGGGCAAAGTACAGCTTGGTCTAGGGTTGCCAGCACTAGAGCTTGCAGCTGTTGGCCTTGCCCTGGGCACTCCCTGGGGCACCCTCACCCCCCCATTCCTAATACAGGCATGCAGCCATTTTCTAGTCAGGAACCTGAACAAGTGACGGGTCCAGGCAGCATCATGCTTCCCTCTTCCTCTGAACAGGGGACAGCTGTGCCCCTCACAGTGGATAACCATGCCAGAGGCTGCAGAGAAAAGCAGTGTGTTACTCCAGAAGTCCCACCTTTGCATGCTGCCTCTCCCACACCCCTCCATGGGGTCGCGTCAGGGTCGGAAGGCCTGGAATGCACCAGGTCCCAGCGGCCCTGCTAGGGCCAGTCTACGGGAGCTGCAATTTTACAGTCAACTTAAAAATGATGTGACTTGTGGGGATGGTGAGCCTCCACCAGGGGTCAGGGCAGCTCTTTGCTCATCCCCTTTTAACCTCCTTTGTTTTTTCCCTGTGCCCAGCCCTCAGAGTTCTGTGCTCTAAAGTTGGTTTAGGAAGGGACAGTTGTGGGCTGGGAGTGGGTCTGGGACACTCCAGAGGCTGCATGGAACAGGGCTCAAATGAGGATGCCCTCCTCACAGGCTGGGACCACTGTGGCACAAGGGGGTGCTGAGAGCAGGTTGGGGGCCCACAGTGGGTGTGCTTCCCTCAGTGCTGGCACCAACATTTGACTCCTCGTCAACAGGTTTCACAATTAATGGCCCCTGAGCTGTAGGGCAGCTCCCCTCTCTGAGCTCTCTGGGTCCAGACTCTTGGCTGACGCCAGAAGATGTCATTGCAGAGGCAGTCTTGCTTTCCAGCAGTGAGGGAAGATGCTGCATTTGCACACTGGGTGTTGCAGGAGGGGGCTAGGGAGCAGATCCTGGGGCCTGAAACCGCAAAGGCCCCTTGTAGAGAAGTGAGCCCCTCAGAGCTATGCACAAAGTTCCTTCCTAGCCCCGTTGCTGGGCGTGATGTAAGAGGGGCCTGTGTTCCAGCTGCTGGACTCAGGAAACCATTCACATTTGCCTTCATAGGTGAAAGGGCTTGTTTGGGGAAAAATTACTCTCCATGGCCATGACGCTGCTCAATCCTGACCCACAGCTGCCTGGAAAGGGTGGAATAGGGGGGTTTACCCACCACTGCATGAAACTGGGGTCTCCCTCGTGCTCCAGTAGTGTCTCCCGCACAATGAGAGGAGGGCTCAGCCCCAGGAACTCAGCCCGCTCCCAGCGCTGCAGCCTGGTGATCCCTGCCAGTGAGAGTGAAAGGGTGAATGGGGGTGGGGGCTGGCGGGAGGGCACAGGGAATCAAAGGGTCATGGCATGGTGGCCAGCGGGCTGAGCCTTGGGCAGGGTAGATGGCATGGTGGGCCCCCAACTTCAATAGGGGTAGGGCATAGCCTGAGGTCACAAGGGGCCCCTTCCAGGGAGAACAAGGGGCTTAAGGTGGGGCAGCTCTACCTCTGCGCTGTCCTGCAGAGATGACAGGCAAGTGACTTGGGCAGAGAAAGCTGGGGAGGAGGAGGCTCAGAAACCAAACCCCTCCCACACCCACTATCAACCAGGGCAGAGCTTTCACTAGCAGAGGGGAGCAAGTGGGGCTACAAGGCTCATGCTGGTGGGGAAAAGGGGGAAGGGCTCTCAGTAGCTTGGGATTGAGGAGGTGGGGCTCTCACCAGTGCAGGGTCCGTACTCCCAGCTAAGGTCAAATTGTTTGAGCATCTCCAGGGCATCTGGACACAGGGAGTCAGCTGAGAGGGCATCAGCTGGGACTGGCACTGCCTCTGAATAGGAGATGGGGATAGACAGACAGATCTCTGGTAACAGCTCAGACTCCTTAACACATGCCCACTGCATGCCAGGAACCACCATGCCCAGCACCAACCTTCAGGGCCCAGCCGGAGGGCCTGGCTTGAGAATACAGGCCAGTAATGCGCTGACCCAGCTCCCGGGGCCAGGGGGCTATCCTGGGACAATGGTGGTTATCTGTCCACGGCTCCAGATCTCTCCAGCTCCATGACCCCAGTGCCCTGCCCCCTGGCGTATGTTACAGGGAAAACATCACTCCCAGGGTTGAACCTAGCCCTGGCTAGGCGTGCACAGTGCCATCACAGAGCAGCCCCAGACTGGAAGACTGTGGCAGGTTCTAGGCCACAGCTGCAACATGAGCACTTGGGGAGCAGAGTGCAGCATGGGAGCAAGGCAGACTCCTCATGCCACACCCCTAAAACCTCTGCATCTCTACCCCTGCAGCTATTGATGGGGTCAGGGCTGGTCCAAGGGTTTTTGGTATCCTAGGTCAGGGGTCTCAAACATGCAGACTGAGGGCCGTGTGCCACCCCGAAAGCTATTTCTTGTGGCCTGCAACAACACTATTGTTACCGATATTTGCAATGTTGTATGAAAAGGTTTCAGTGGTGTTGCCCTCAGGCTAACATATTAGTCCTCATGTGACCCTCGTGGTGATGTGAATTTGAGACCCCTGCCCTGGGTGATCTATGACTTTGGCAGGCTGCCCACCCCTCCAGTTATAAGAGAGAACAGTAATACATTTTTTAAGTAGAGAAAAGAATTCGCTTCTGTCTAATCAGGTGCCCTAAATGACCTCCTGGCACACCTAGGATGTGGGTCTGCGCCCTTTCCATGCCCTGCCATCTGAGATGGGTCCACCACACCCCCTGCGCTACCTGCATCACAAGCTCCGCTTGTGCCACTTGGGGCCTCAGCTGGGCCAGGCTCAGGTTTCAGCCCATCCTCTGGGCTCCCCTCCTTGGTGTCAGGGTCCCGCCGCTGCCTCTTCACCACCTGGAAGGAGTCTGTGATGAGCCGCTTCCTGCCCATGGCTGCCAGCTGCCAGGTGGAGAGAAGAGGACCAGTGAGGAAAGGGGACCTGGTCCCTGGGGCAGCTGCCAAGAAGAATCTGACCCCCCAAAAGACACTTGCACGCCCTGCTCCGCCTACTAGACCCCACTGCCCTCCCAGGCCTAGGCTAGAACCCGGGACTCCAGCGCCGCAGTCGCCACCAGACCCCACGCCCCTTTTTTGGCTGGCAGAGAGCCCGGGAGTCCTGGCTACTAGCCTCTCCCCCTTCCCGGCCGCTGCAGCCCGACAGACGGACACAGACGCGGCTCAATACCCGGCTCGGCTTCCCGGAGCGCCCCGGCACCGCCCCCAGCCCGCTCCGCTCGCGGCCCAGGCAGTCCTGCAGGCTCCGCCCCTGCCCTGACGCAACAAAGGGGCCCCCCCGCCTCTTGGGCTGGCCAGCCAATGGGAGCGCTGCTTCTGCTTTATCTGAAAAGGGGCTGGGGCGATGCGGGACGCAGGGGAAGCGAAGCGGAACGAAACGAAACTGGTTGCGCTTTGCAGGGGTAGGGTTACCAGACACCAAAGGATGAAAAGGAGGACAGGGAAGTACAAAAAGGCGGATAATGGAGGACACATGGAGAAAATAGTATTAATGTCATAGTCTTATGTTTTTAGGGGGCCCTGGAATGCTTCCCCTAAAAATAGGGTGTGCCATTGTAAGTAAAAAGCCAGACAAAATCATGTCTTTTTAAAATGCCTGCCAGATGGAGGACATGAGAGTAAAAAGAGGACATGTCCTCCTTTTGCCTGATATCTGGTAACCCGCGAGATGGGGATGCAGGGGGCTACACACCTCCACTTGCCCACCAGCCCTCCTGTGTCCACCAGACCTGTTTGTTAGCTGTGGCTGGGCTCTTGCAGAACCCTCACTGCACCCTGTGGGAAGGGGGGGGCCCTTTGAGGACCTTTCACAGGGCTGGGAAGAGCTGTCGCATGGTGCTTGCAGCCTTAGCTCTTCTAGAGAAGTGATTCTAAGCTGAGATACCAGCAGGGATTTCTCTAACACCACCCTGCACCCCCTCTGAATTTCCCAACACCCCCCCAATTGTCAGCTAGTAACAGTTTTATAACAAATTTGTGAGCATCACCTCCCCCCCCCCCAACTTCAAGTCCTGGGAAGAATGCTGGATACCAGCTCTCCTGCCTAGAATGTGTGTCTGTGTGGTGCAAAGGTCCCAGTTCTTGCATGTCAAGTCAGAGGGAGCCTGCCCTGATGGCTCAGGCTGGGGATAAACAAACTGGCCAGGGAGAAACTGAGGCACAAGGGGAGAAGAGACTTGCCCATGGACACAGGGCAGGTCAGTGGCAAAGTGGGAAGAGAGTGGTGGGTCTTGTCCCCCCCCCCCCCCCAGGTGCTCAGATGTGAGTCTCCTCACTATCTGTGCTGGACAGGGCTGTAACTACACTGGGGCGAGCAGGGCCTTTATACACTCATAGGGTTAGAAGGGACCTTATGAGGTCATCTAGTCCAACCCTCTCCTAAAAGCAAACACGAGCAAATTGTGTGAGAAAATATTGTGAAGACCTCTTCCTTTTTACACATTTCCAGGGGAAGTTTCACTCAGCTGAGGTCCTGACCCAGCACTCCACAGGCTCTGGCGACACCCAAGTGTCTCTTGTGCAAATTCTCATCAAAAGTTAATTTTAAAATGAAAAGCTCAAATATTAATTGCAGGGATGATTAAATATTTAGGGGAGGGGAAAATGCACAAGATTGAGAATAAGACTTTGGTGCCATATCCCGAACAGCACCCAAACATAGTGGGTTCTTTGGTGGGTGCAGGCGCTGATCTACCTTGAAACTGTGCTTTAGGAGGTAAATGGGTTCCAGCAACCGTCATTGGCCAGACAGGACCTGTCTCCTACTTGTTTCAGATGGTGGATGGACTTGCTTGGTGGCAGCATGTCAATCAATTACTACCTGCGCATTCCCATCCTGAAAATACATCTCTAGCTGACTTAACTGACTTCACCCTTACAGGCCATGTACCATTGAGTCATGAATCAGCTGTTCATGCCTCTCCTGCTCCAGGCACCTATTTTATACCTTTGGCCTCCTACCCAGTACAACCAGAACAAAATCCTCTCTGTTTCTGCTGCTTCGCCAGTACTTGTGGCCACATCACCACCAATACCACCACCCGGTGTGGATGCAGCAGAAGTTTGCCATAGTCCACCTGGAAAGAGAAGGCCTGCTACTCGGCTGGATCTTTAGCTAGTGGTGACCCCCTGGTCATGTGGCAGTATAATTCCCCAGAGGTTTGCCTGGAGATGGGACAGTGTACCCTCATCACCCTGTTTCGTATTTACTCTTTCCAGGGGTATGGAGGAGGACATTTTCATTAGAGGGGGAAGAATGTGTAGTATTTTGTGTTACCTTAGGTCTTTGGGGTTGCTATAGTGATAAATGGGAGGGTTGCTTAGGTGCTAGGAAAGTGTGTTTGACTAGTTCAGGGCTCTTTGCATTTCTAGTTCAAATCAAATCATAGGGCTGGAAGGGACCTCGTGAGATCATCATTAAAGGTGTCCAGATTTATGGGATCATTTATGATTGTTTTTATACAAATATTCCATGGTTGCAATAATCCAAGAGAGTTATGCCATGTTTGGTACCAACAGAAAGATTGTAACCTGCTAGGAATAATTATGTGGTTTATGTGCAGCAATTGTATCTGTATTAGGTGATGTGAATATGTTTATTATATCTGTAGTTCTTCAAGCGTTGCTTGGATACATTCAGTGATAGGTGCGTCCGTGCCACAGTGCACAATTGGTCGGAAACCTTTTTGTCCTAGCCTGTAAAAACAGGGCTGGCAGCCACCGCCCCCTGACCACCCTGTGGCTATATATGTGGCTGCCACCCTGTCCCTCCTCAGTTCCATTTTCCGCCCTCAGCAACTCTATCAGAACAGCCCGCTCCTTGCAATCACGCAAGCAGCCTTTCTCTACATCACTTGACTGAGAGAACCTCTTTGTGGATGTCATTCCACTGAAAAGTGCTACTCTCACCAAGCTTTCAGCCTTGGAGCAGGAAAATCGCTCCTATTTGCCGCCTGCCATGCCAGGGTTTAAACCTTGTGCTGCCTGCGGCAAGGCCTTCCCATGGGACAACCCCCACGAGAAGTGCCTCTGGCATCTGGGCGAAGCCCATCTAGTCACCGAGTGCTCAATCTCTTGGTCCTTCAAACTGTGGACCATTAAGGATAGAGAGCAAAGGCGCCGTGTGTTAGCCTCGGAGCAAGTGCAGTAGCCTATCCCTGAAGCTTCGGGCTTCCTTCAGAACCGCGTGCCAGCTTGGCACTGGGGCCTTCCTGGCACCACTCTCCTAGGGTATGTCCACACAAGGCTTTTATTTCAAAACAACACTGGTTGTTTCGAAATAAAAGTCCCTATGTATGCATGACGTTTTCTTGTTTCAAAAGGAGGGAGCTCCTCATTTCAAAACAAGAGCCCTCCTTTCGAAACAGCTTAAACCACTTTGGTTTTGAAAGGAGGGTTATTTTGAAACCAGTTGTTTTGAAATAATGCCGTTTGGACATGTTATTTTGCACCAAGGATTGTTTCAAAATAACAAGGACCCTATGCACCCTGGGAGGAAGGTCCCCCTCCCCAGCACCCTGGCCAGGGATCAGCACCCTGGCCAGGGTGCTGAGTGGAGTGCTGAGGGGGTGGTTGGTGCCCCAGCCGGCTTCCCCTGCTGCTTCCCCTTCTTGGGAGCAGGGGTGGTCCGGCGCCTCAGCCCCTTCGCCCCCCTGCCCAGGGCAAGGGAAAGTGGGAGAAGCCAGCTGGGGCACCCTTGGGGCTGTGCCCACCCGCCCGGGCTCGGGGGGGGGGCTGCTGCCAGCCCTGCAACCTGGTCAGGGGGGCTGCAGCCCCCACGGGGTGGCTGCTCCAAGGGCGGCTCACCCCGCAACTGGGGATGCCACCAAGCCCGGGGGAGGGGCCGGGGTGCCCCACGGCTGGGATTCCCTGAGGGGCTCCCTGCCCCAGCAGGAGTGGGGATGCGCTGGGGAATCCCGGGGGGTGGTGCCCGAGGAATCCCGGGGGCGGGGCACCACCGGCCCTGCACAAGCCCCCCCCCCAGCCCTTGGATATGCTATCTCGTTTCCCTTATTTCAAAATGGGCTTTATTTCAAAATGACTTGTTTCGAAATAACTTATTTTGAAACAGGGCCCTACGTGTGGACATAGCCCTAGAGAGCAAAAGAAGATAAGCTCGATACCGAAGCATTGGTGCTGTTCTGTGTCCCCCACCTGGGGGTCATCTCGGGACTGGCAGGAGTCAGTGCCAGTCCCTACCACTCTGGAGGCCTTTGAGGGAGTGAAGGCGCTCTTCCTTCCGCCAAAGCCTCCCCCCCCGGTGCTGCCTAAAAAAAGGTGTAAACTGGCCTTTACTTTGGGAGCCTGGTCTCCCTGAGGGCAGTACCAGACTTTGTCACCGATCTTGGTGCCGAGTTCGCCTGCACTGGAGCCAGCCATGCAGGAAGGACCCAGTACCATTGAGTGCACCCCTCGGTGCAGTGTTACCCTACCTTCTCCAGCACCACAAACATGGCCCCATGAGACTTCTTGATCCTCGAGCCTGGAGGAAGGTGCCTTGAGGGGGACTAAGTGGCCCCATCCACGGCTCTTGGTGCTGACAGCCTAAAAGTACCGACCCCATGAATGGTCTCCCCAGGAGAACCCAACAGGTCCCTGTGGTACCGTTCAGCCTGGCTTGGTCCCATTTCGTCCAGCACCAGATAGAGTCCTGAACCCCATGCTCTGTTCCTACATGAGGGACCTCAGGGCACGTTTCAACCTCCTCCGCTGTGTTTGTGCCCATGTGGGGTTGGAAGCTCATTCTCGCATAGGGCCTAGTGACACTTTGTTTGGCTCAGCTTTCACTTCATCTGAGCCTATAACAGTTCCCCTACACCTTAGCGTACAGGGCCTTGCCATGTCACATTGGCAAACCGTTCCATCCATTGCACCCATATTGGACACAGCAGGCCATAAATACCAGGTCCCTGCAATGGATTTTTGCTTTCTCACCCACTACCAGGCACAGTCTCAAGGGGTGGTGGAAGCAGTGCTAGGCCCAGGGCAGGATTCTTGTGACCCTCTCCTGGGGTCGAGGGATGCGAAGGAGTTAGATCTCCTGGGGCGGAAGGCTTACTCCTCCTCTACCTTTCAGCTATGGGGAGCCAATCATTAGGCCTTGGTAGCCAGATATGTCATGGAGGTGTGGGAGTCCATGAACAAATTCAGACATTTACTTCCACAGGAGAATAGACTCGACTATGATGCCTTTCTTGAAGAGGGCAGACTAGCATCCCAGGACCTGTTATCTGCTGGGGATGCCGCAGACACAGCAACTCACAGCGTGGCCTCAGCTGTAGCTCTGCGACTGGCAGCTTGGCTCCAGGAAGCAGGGGTGCCCCCCTCCTCCCAGCAGGTCATACTTGACCTTCCCTTTGAAGGTGGGCTTCTGTTCGTGGCTGAAATGGATGCAATTCTCTGTAGTGCCCAGGACACCCAAAGAGATGTTAAATACTTAGGCATGTTGCCCTCCTGGCCTCCTAGCCTCACCCTTAGCCCGTAAGGGGCAGTCAACGCTTTCCCTGTGTGCTTCAGGTTTGCTCTACCAGGTACTTTCCACCCTTCTTAAGGTCGGAAGTACAATTTGAACTGTGCAAACCTCTCATTCCTTTAGTTGGTGGGCCAGCTGGACTAACATCAAACTGGGGTTTCCACTTCCTCCTGTCTCAGGAGAACATTACCTGCTCTACTTCAAGTACCAGGAGAGAAGCTCACCCGCCCTGCGTGTGAGGGCGACCCTCAGACAAGATCTTAAGTCAGGGTACTACTGTCCTCCCACAAGAATCACCCGGTGGTTCTGTTGGAATCTCTAAGGATTCTTCCTCTGTGAGGGATGCCCCCCCCCCGGCTTCCCCTTCAGCCAGTGCCATACTGTGCTACCTTCAAGGACCTGTAGGGGTCAATACCTGGGTAGCCATCCTATTTACCTTGGAAAAAGCAACTCTTAAAATCAGGGACCACTTGGGTCATGGTTGGAGGAATCTTTCTCCCAACTGCCCTCCCCACCCCATCATAGAACATGCCATCACTAGGTGACATGATGGGTTGTACGTGTAACAAGTTGTAGGACCAGATACCCTGCACTTCCACACTCCTCAAATGACCAACTGGGGTCCATCTCCCGATGGTGTCGCTTAGTATTCTCCTTTTCCTTAGAAGGTGCTTTTTCCTAAGGTTATGCAGGGTGCCTGAAGGGTCCCTGCATTGTGCTTCCTTGAAGGTTGACTTTTTCTTCCCCCTCTTGGGAAAATTACCTCTCGTAGGCAGTTCACCAGTCCTGGGCACTGGGGACTGACATTGTTCGTGCCTCTGGTGACTCCCACCTCCCTGAAACCAAAAAACCCCAATCCCTACTAATCAGCCTACTGATGAGGCGTGCTCTGTGGCCCTTTTTCCATTCCTCCTCCAAGCCATTTGGTGTTTTTCACCTCAGGTTCGGAAGACCCAGTCAACTTAATTATGCCTGCCCTTGGGATTCAAATTGGTGGCCTTTGGACCCCTTCCCCATCAAATGCTGAACTAGTAGCTGATGTTCACCCTAGCTGGTAACCCCCTGGGTGCACATGCACTCTTCTATACTCCTGTGTAAAGGCCTTCTAAGCTGAAAACCCTCTGGTGCTATTATACCCCTCCTCTCCTGGTCAGGCTGCTCCTGATCCTCAGTGCTAACACACTTTGATGACTCCTCACCCTAGCAGAACTGCTTGTTTTTCCCCTCTCTCTCTCCACCTAGAAGAGGGAACCTCAATGTCTCCTGTCTGAGCAAAATCTCCCTTGCTCGGTCAACTACACAGTCCGAAACCACCAGGTGCAGGACAGGTCCTGCGGAATCATAGTAGCAGTGTGGTTTGGGATACTCCAGACCCATCAAGATTATTGGTTCTGTCCCTTCTTGTCTCCAGAAGGACACTGTGTATTAGAGGAAGTGCACAAGGGCCCACAACAAGGGCCCTGCCCAGGGGAGCAGGAATGCACCCATGAGTTAGCCCTTCCCCGACCACTGATGTAGAATCAAGGACACTTGTGAGTCCATCAGGTCAACAACAATTCGACCCGGGTGGTTCCTTATGCAACCTTCTCCTTCTAAGGCAGGAAAGCATCTCCATCTGACTAGGAAGTTGACCCTCTCCCAATTCACTCTGAATCCACCAAGCGGTTCAGAGGGCTCCTGGATCTTATGCCTGGTGTCACTTTCTTCATTCACCTGTTCCATAAGGGGCACAATCGCCTCTGATTGACAACAATTCTTTATCATGGCCACATGCTACTACAGTCAGTGGTCCGTTTTTTCCCCTACCTCCTGTACTCCAGCCTGGATTTCCCTCCGGTTCTGTCCAGTTCTGACAGAGGTGGTCAGCCTGTTTTCCCCTCTTTCCTTGTACATGACATCTCTCTTCTTTAACGTACCCTCTGTTGGAAAAATTAACCAAGGCCATCTGCCTCTAGCAGCCTTGTGATTGGCCTGCCCCCTGTGTGACTAGCAAGGGGCAAGGGCTGACCTAGGCAGAGAAGGCCTTTAAAAGCCACTGCTAGAGTAACCAGAGGGAGCTTGCGAACAGGGGACAGTGAACAGCGGAGTTTGCGAGGGAGTTTGAGAAGGAGTTTGGTGAGGCCAGGATGGTGAAGAGGCGCCGTACTGCTGGTGCCAGTGCCCCTGCTATTTCCTTTAGCTCTGTTTCTACCCAGACAGACTGTCTGTCCATGGATATCTCCACCCAGATCCTGGTGTGGATTTGCAAGGACTGTGGCCTTCATTTTCCTGCCACTGATGATCAGGCTAGGGAGATGAGCCTATGTGATAGGTGCCTTCTGGTGGCATCTCTTTGGAAACAGGTAGGAGAGCTACAGGAGGAGGTATCACACCTCAGGGGTATCTATGCCCTAGAAAAGTTCCTTGACAGTGTCCATGATGAGACCTGCAAGGAGGAGGTCCCTACCCCTGTGCCAAGGGCTACTGCCACAGCTCTGGAAATGGATGGGATGCCTATGGCAGAGGGAGGACAGTGGCAGCTGGTCACCTCTGGCAGTAGACAGTGCTCCACGCCTGCTCACATCCCACCATCCCTTGTGGTGAGGAACCGTTATGCGGTGCTGGACACGATGCAGGAGGTAGAGGAGATGCCATCCACCCCAAAGGCTGGGCAGATCACAGCCACCTCACCTAAGAGGAAGTGTAGGGTTGTGGTGATTGGGGACTCACTCCTGAGAGGAATGGAGGCACCCATCTGTCGCCCTGATAAGGCCTCTAGAGAGGTATGCTGCCTGCCAGGTGCCCGTATCCGAGATGTAATGGAGGGATTGACAAAAATCATCCGCCCCTCAGACTACTACCCCATGCTGCTTATCCATGTGGGTACCAATGATACTGCGAGAGGTGATCCTCAGCAGATCAAAGGTGACTTCAGGGCTCTGGGAGCAAGGGTGAAGGAGTTTGGAGCACAGGTGTTGTTCTCATCAATCTTTCCAGTCAAGGCTAGAGGCCTAAGGAGAGAGAGAGATGTATCCTGCAGGTGAATGCCTGGCTGCGAAGATGGTGTCGTCAGGAAGGATTTGGCTTCCTTGACCATGGAGTCCTGTTTCAGGACAGAGGATTGATAGGCAGAGATGGCCTTCACCTGTCCAAGAAGGGGAAGAGCATATTTGGGCACCGATTGGCTGACCTAGTGAGGAGGGCTTTAAACTAGGTTCAACGGGGGAAGGAGACCAAAGCCCACAGGTAAGTGAGAATGTGGGTGATCTGGGGGAAGGGATGGAACTTGGGGGATGCTGGGACTGTAGCACCAGGAGTAAAAGAGAAGGTAGTTGGAACATGGGGGGGAATCAAACAAATGTCTTAAGGGCTCTACTGAAGCCCCAGTACGCAAGGAGAGTGGGGGAGGACAACTCCTAGAAAAAATGCAAGGAGGTTTATGTAATAGAATTGGAAATCAACATGACAAAATAGGGCAATTGGCCGGGTATCTTAGGTGCCTATACGCTAATACAAGGAGCCTGGGGAATATGCAAGAAGAATTGGTAATACTAGCGCAGACAGGGAACTATGATATCATAGGAATAACAGAGACGTGGTGGGATAGTCTGCACGACTGGAGCTCTGTCATGGATGGTTATAAACTGTTCAGGAAGGACAGGCAGGGAAGAAGAGGGGGAGGAGTAGCACTATATGTAAAAGAGCACTATGATTGTTCAGAGCTCCATCATGGAAGTGGAAGCGTGCCAATAGAAAGTCTGTGGGTTACATTGAGAGGGGAAAGCAGCAGGGGGGATGTTGTGGTGGGTGTCTGCTATAGACCACCAAACCAGAAGCAGGAGGTGGATGAGGTGTTCTATGGACAACTAGCGGAAGCTTCTAGATCACAGTCCCTGGTGCTCATGGGGGACTTCAATTTCCCTGACATCTGCTGGGAGGCCAATACAGCAGTGCATGGGCAATCCAGGAGATTTTTAGAGAGTGTCGGGGACAACTTTCTTGTACAAATGCTAGAGGAACCAACTAGGGACCTTGCACTGCTCGACCTGCTGCTCACAAACAGGGAAGAATTGATCAGGGATGTAGAGGTAAATGGCAAGCTAGGCAGTAGTGACCATGCCATGGTTGAGTTCAGGATGCTGATTAAAGGAAGGAAGGAAAGAAGCAAAACAAAAACCCTGGACTTCAAAATAGCAGATTTTGGCTACCTCAGGGAACTGATGGGCGGGATCCCTTGGGAAGCTAATCTGAAGGGGAAAGGAGTCCAAGAGAGTTGGCTATATTTTAAAAAAACCCTGCTAAGGTGTTGCGGGGTGCACAACCTCCGCGAGCTAAAACTGGGCACTTCCTGGTTTTTAATGGACCCGCCCGGTTCCTCGATTCGGGTGTTGTGGTTCCACGGCCAGAGTCAAGAGTTATTAGCCCTTTACAGCAGGGCTAGGCGGCCCAATGGCCAGAGTTCAGAGTCATTAGCTCTTTACAGCAGGGCTAGGAGGCCCCATGGCCAGAGTCCGGAGTCACTAGCCCTTTACAGCAGGGCAATGCGGCCCAGTGGCCAGAGTCCAGTGTTATTAGACCTTTACAGCAGGGCAATGCGGCCCAGGTAGGGGGGTTCAGGCCCTCCCACTCCACTGAACCCCAGCCCAGGGCCCTGGGGGTGCCGGGGGGTTTCAGCCCAGTCGGTGGGGATCCAGACCGCAACGCACCGACTGGTGTCCTGCCCGTGCTAAGGCTCACCCCCGGCAAACACTGCCCTGGGCTACTTCCTACCTGAGGCTGAAAGGGAGTGGGTCGCTCCCCCTTTTGGCTCTCCGGCGTCCATCAGGTAGCTCTCCACTCTTGGTCAGGGCCTCTGGGTCCCCCGTAGAGAAGTACGTCTCCCTCCGCGGAGTCTCTGCGGTCAGGGTCTGGGGCGTCTCTATAGGGGGCTCCGGATTGGCAGGGGTCAAGTCAGCGCCTGGGCAGGAGCTCTCAGCATACATCTGCTCCCTCCACTGGTCTGCCCCCAAACTGAGGCGAACTGCTGCCTTTTATCTTGGGGCAGCTGTTGGAGCATGCCCAGCAGGGCCTAAGGGGCGGGGCTAACTTCCCCTTCAGGGCATATAAACCTGCCTGAGTGCGGGGTGGGTCTGCCCTGTCACATAAGGGCACAGGAAGTTGCCATTCCAATTAGGAGAAAAAACAAACATGTGAGGCAGCCAGAATGGCTTAGCAGAGAACTCTGCTTTGAGCTTAAACATAAAAAGGAAGCTTACAGGAAGTGGAAGCTTGGTCAGATGTCCAAAGAGGCATATAAAGATATTGCTAGGGACTGCAGGGATAAAATCAGAAAGGCCAAAGGACAAATGGAGCTGCGGCTAACGAGGGATGTAAAAGATAACAAGAAGGGGTTCTACAAGTATATTAGTAACAAAAAGAGGATCAGGGATGGTGTAGGCCCCTTGCTGAATAGGGCAGGCATCCTTGTGACAGAGGATGAGGAAAAAGCTGAAGTGCTCAATGCATTTTTTTTCTTCAGTTTTCACAGGCAGGGTCAGCTCCCAGCCCTCTACCATGTGTGTGGCAGATGGGAGAGAAGAAGAGAGGCCCTTGGTGACGGAAGGTCAGGTTAGGGACTGCTTAAAGAAGCTGGATGTGCACAAGTCCATGGGGCCGGATGAACTGCATCCAAGGGTGCTAAGGGAATTGGCCAACAAAATAGCCGCACCACTGGCCATTATCTTTCAAAACTCATGGAGAACAGGGGAGGTGCCAGAGGATTGGAAAAAAGCAAATGTAGTGCCTATTTTCAAGAAAGGGAAAAAGCAGGATCTGGGGAATTACAGACCAGTCAGCCTCACCTCAATGCCTGGCAAAATTATGGAGCAGATTCTCAAAGAATCCATCCTCAAACACTTAGAGGAAAATAAAGTGATCAGGAACAGTCAGCATGGATTTACCAAGGGTAAATCATGCCTGACCAATCTCATTTCCTTCTATGATCAGATGACTGGTTTTCTGGATGCAGGAAGAACTGTTGATGTGCTATACCTTGATTTTAGCAAGGCTTTTGATACAGTTTCCCACAGCATTCTCATTGGCAAATTAAGGAAGTATGGGTTGGATAGGTGGACTATAAGGTGGATAGAAAACTGGCTAGATCAATGGTTTCAGCGTGTAGGAATCAATGGTTCCATGTCTAGCTGGCAACCGGTCACGAGTGGTGTGCCCCAGGGGTCGGTCCTGGGGCCGGTTCTGTTCAACATTTTCATCAATGATCTGGATGATGGAATAGACTGCACTCTCAATAAGTTTGCGGATGACACCAAGCTGGGGGGAACAGTAGACACGTTGGAGGGCAAGGACAGGATTCAGGGAGACCTAGATAAATTGGAACAATGGGCCAATAAAAATCTTATGAAGTTCAATAAGGACAAGTGTAAAGTCCTGCACTTGGGACGGAAAAAAACCCATGCACTGCTACAGGCTGGGAAACATTCAGCTAAGTAGCAGCAATGTAGAAAAGGACCTGGGGGTCATGGTGGATGGGAAGCTGGATATGAGTCAGCAGTGTGCTCTTGCTGCCAAAAAGGCCAATGGCATACTGGGCTGCATCAAAAGAAGTATTACCAGCAGGTCAGGAGATGTGATCATTCCCCTCTATTCTGCACTGGTGAGGCCACATCTAGAATACAGTGTTCAGTTTTGGGCTCCCCACTACAAAAAGGACAGGGACATGCTAGAGAGAGTTCAGAGGAGGGCAACCAAAATGATTAAAGGGTTAGAGCACAAGCCCTATGAGGAAAGACTGGAAGCATTAGGCTTCTTTAGTCTGCAGAAGAGAAGATTGAGGGGGGATTTGATAGCAACCTTCAACTACTTGAAGGGATGCTCTAAGGAAGATGGAGCTCGACTGTTCTCGGTAGTAATGGAAGACAGAACGAGGAGCAATGGTCTCAAGTTGCGGTTAGGGAGGTCTAGGCTGGATATTAGAAAAAACTTTTTTACTAGGAGAGTGGTGAAGTCTTGGAATGAGCTGCTGAGGGAGGTGGTGGAGTCTCCATCTTTGGAGGTGTTTAAGGCCCGGCTGGACAAAACCATGACTGGGATGGTTTAAGTGGGAGTGGTCCTGCCTCTGGCAGGGGGTTGGAGTAGATGACCTATGAGGTCCCTTCCAACCCTAGGATTCTATGATTAAATCAATTTTTCCTCAATCTTGATGTTTTCATGCCCACCTAGCAGAGCCAAAACAGTGATTAGTGAGACCAGGACGGTTGGAAAACAACCGTGATTTATTAACAAATTTCAGGCATACACAACAACAGAGATGTAGGACACCATAAACTCCTCTTTTAGATGTTTCCCCCTTAGTCACTTAGCTGGAGTTTTTCACCTCAGAGGGTGATGTCATCTCTCGTCCAGGCGAGGAATCCTGGTGTTAAGGCTGCCCCTAACAATCTTGACTCCTTCGGCGATGTTTGGCCTGTGTCCTCAAAGTCCCACGCAGTCTGATCTTGGAAATAAATAGACGCACGCCAAGCTGCCTCTGAATGGACAGTGACGAGTGACACCTCAGCTTGAGCTTATATAGGCAGCTTTCCCACCACTGTTACTTGATTGACAGAAGGCCTCAGATTCCCGCCATTTCCTCTGATTGGCAGGGGCTCAGGCTTGCACTTTTCACTCTGCAGCATGCATGCTTGAGAAGCAAACCCCATGCTGGTCTCTAGCTCCCCCTGTGGTAACAATGCCACAAATGTCTCTAACATAATTTTATAACTTTAAACACCTCTACACTTCAGTGTCGGGGTCACCCTTGGGTGCTCTTCCCTTTCACTCTGGGGTACTTAAGAGAGGGAGTAACTAGTCTCCCACCATAGTCTACCACTTTGTTCAAGAGTCCTTCTACTCAGAGCCAAAGATGTGTTCACATTCTTAGTTCACTCTCCATCACATGTTACTTGGAGAGGCATACGTTGTATGCTCTAAGGCAGGGGTACTCAAACTTTTTGCGAGCCGGTCCACATTCAGCCTTCCACCATTGACCAGGGTCCACAAACAACTAGGGTGGGGGGGGGGGGTGAGTGGGAGCGGGGGGGTGATGTCAGGAGTGGGGGGCGGCAATGCCGGGAGTGGGGGGGGCGCGAGTGGGAGCAGGGGGTGGCGATGCCAGCCGCGTGGGGGGCGAGTGGGGGGGGGGCGGCGATGCCAGAAGCGGGGGGGGTGGCGATGCCAGGAGGGGGAGGTGCCGCCGGGAGCGAGGCAGGGCGGCGCAGCAGGCTCCGTGGGGGGGAGGGGGAGTGCAGCGAGCAACAGAAGTTGCTCAGCTGCCCTTAGAGCAGGGGTACTCAAACGGGCAAATAGGCCACTGTCGCGGTCCACCGGAAACCTCTTTGCGGTCCAGATTGTGGACCGCGGGCCGCCATTTGCGTACCCCTGCTCTAAGGGAACTTTATGGCCCTGGTTAACTATTGCCCTCATCCATTCCCTCCCCTTAGTTGCCGCAGTCCTAGCGACTGGGGGTGTGGGGGATGCATCATAACACAGGGCATGTCTACACTATAAAAGCAAAGTCGACTTTATTAAGTTGACTTAATAAAGTCTACTTAAAGTCAACTTTAAGTAGACCTTATTAAGTCAACGTAGTAAGGCTACACTACATTGTCGACTTTATAAAGTCGACTTTAAATGGGTGCCCTGGCTTAATTCAACTTTATAAAGTTGACTTAATGGCCCCACCGCACTAAGTTGACTTTATTAAGTCGACTTAGTAACTCCACATTGCCTTAAGTTGACTTAATAAAGTCGACTTAACTGTAAAGTCGACTTATAAGTGGAAGTAATAAAGTTGGCTTTACCTGATGCTAAAGTCGACTTTATTGCCCTGCAATGTAGGCAGAGCTTTGTTTATGTTGATTTAAGGACCCTTAAGTCAACTTAAACACACAGTGTAGACGTACCCACGGTGGCCATACTCCTACTCCCAACCAATGTTCCCTCTAAGGGGAGAGGGCAGCTGAGCAACTCCGGTTGCTCGCTGTGCTTCCCCCCCCAGCGGGGCCCGCTGCGCAGCCCCTCCCCCTGCTCCTGACAGCCCCCCCACTGCTCCTGCTCGGCCCCCCC
>ML682172.1:1284355-1319273 GCA_007922195.1 Podocnemis expansa
TCCCGCTCGGCCCCCCCCCCCAACTTACCTTGGGGCTGGACTGGAGCCAGAGGGCCCAGCCATAACTCCCGGGCCAGAGGAGCTCTACAGAGCATGCCCAGATTTTCTGGGCATGCTCCGTTGGAGCTTCTCTGGGCCGGAGTTTTCAAAACTCCCAGCGCCAGAGGAGCTCTGTGCAGGGACTCCGGCTGCCGGCAGTGTGCTGCCAGCAGCTTTCGCTGCGCTGGCGGCTGTGGCGGGCTGCGCTGCAGCGTACCAGCGCAGCTTAGAGGGAACATTGCTCCCAACTCCTATCAAATGGAGCTGGGGTTGTTTTTCCCTATGTATCTAGACCTTAAAGGCCTTCTTCTTGCTCTCGTCCTAAGATGGTAGTTCAACCTCTTACCCTGTGGCTTGTTTGACTATTTCAGCCTCATTTTTTCCTGCCCCTTCAGCTGTTGGTGACTATGTCTACCCATGGCTCTCTGAAGGGGTGCTCTCGGCATCACATTGCTGCCCTGAGTTGCTCACCGAGTAACTATATTTGCCAGGTGGTCGTTTACTTTCTCCATATCTCCCTGTGATTTTTCTTCCTTGGCTGAGCCAGTAAGGGGATTTTCCTCCTTCTCCCCTCCCCCTTCCATTTCTGCCTCCATGTGGCCAAGTGGTTCCTCTGGGGCCCAGATTAGCTTCCATGTTACCAGCTAAGGTACATATTGTAAGCCTAAGGCCAGGGGACTTATCCAGTCTGCACTACCTTGACAGATGTTTATCACCAGCCTCAGATGTCCTCTACTTGAAGGCACTTCAGCAATCCTTGAAATGGTGGCTGCGGTTCCTTTTTCCCATGATAAGGTGACTTTAGGCCACCCACTGCTTTTGCTGATTATGGACAAGGAGCACCTGAGAGTCGTAGGCCTTTATTTTCCCCCCACTTGGACAGGCTGTACTACCTACCAGCCTCCCTTTGCCTGGGCCATGGGCCCGTATGGCGGTGCAGTGCTGAAGGTGGAAAAGAACCCAACTCTGCCCACCATCCATCAGCACGTCTAGCAGTCACCTACTACTGAATGTATCCGAGCAGCGCTCAAGGAAGAATGGTGGGTTACTTACCAGTAACCGTCCTTCGAGATGGGCTGCTCGGATTCATTCAGGACCCTTCCGCTCTCGCTGCTACTCAGAGTTGGCGACTTTTAGGGACTAAGGAGGGACTAGGTGGCAGCCACACATATAGCCACGGGGTGGCCAGGGGGTGGTGGCCACCAGCCCTGTTTTGACAGGCTAGGGCAAAAAGGTTTCCGACCAATCATGCGCTGCGACATGGACACACCTATTACTGAATGAATCCGAGCAACCCATTGAAGAAGGATGGTTACTGGTAAGTAACCTGCCGTTTTAATGGTGTGATTCTGGAACACACCCAGACATCATGTCTGCAACCATTGTCTCCTTAATGGCCCATTTAGGGAGCTCACAGGGACAGTGGGCCCAGGAAGAAACCTGCTCAGTGAGTCACCCAGACTGACCATGTGACTCAACTCCATTTTGGTTTGCAGAGACTCTGTACTGCATGGGGAATGCCAGAGTGATAAAAGGCAGAAGCCCTAGTTCTGTTTTGTGTCCAGTCTTCAATCTGCAGCCAACACCCATCTCTGGAACTATTCCTCTGCGACTGGACAAAGAATCGAGACCCATCCAGGTGCTGGGTGTCTACCAGCGAAACTGGACTAACCTGCAAACTCCAAATTCTTCAAGGACTTGCTTTCTATGGACTCTAAACCATTTGTAAGTATGTGATTCACTCTGACCCTTTAACTTCTCTCATATTTTGTTTCTTTTCTTTCTATATTAAACTTTTAGGTGTAGTTACTAAAGGGTTGGTTCAAAGCCTGATATTTTAGGTAAGATCCCAGCCTATATTGTTCTGGGGGCTGTGGCTCACCCTCTGGCATCATGAGAACCTATTTCTTTAAGAGACCCAGTGGCTAGGTTGAGACCAAAGGAGCTGATGTGTAATAAAGGGGGCTGTTTCTATTTTGTGATGACCAGCACGAGGAATCAGAAGAATGCTGTGTGAGTGATCGAAAAACTGGTTTGGGTACCACCCATTAGTGTTTTGGGAGTCTGGGTCCCAGTTTTGCAGCTTGCCTTGATTTTTGCACATTCTGGAGGTTATTCCAGGAGGCCCAGGTCACAAAAGGTTCAATGTGGGGTTCTGAGTATGCTGCCTCCTCATTATCTGCTTATATTTCCCCAAATTTGTGATATCTGACATCCCCCACCCCTGTCTCTGGCAGGTCCATGGTGCTGTGATGAACATAAACCACAGGAACCCAGCTGAACACAAGATTCTGGTGGATTTGTGGCCTGAGTTCAAAGCCATCATTATGCAACAGTGCAGAGAGGTACCTCCCCTTAGCCACCGTGCTGCGACTAGTGGGCCTGCCTGGCTCAGGTGCGCGCGCGTGTGTGTGTGTGTGTGAGATCTTTGTTTACAGTACTCTAGACTGGTGTGCTGCTGTGGCCCCCCAGTTTTCCACTCCAAGGCCTCGAATCAGGGGCATTGCTGGATAGCAAAAAGACCCAGGGAACAGGTCCAGAGGCTCCACCTGTGTTAGACCCTGCCCCTGTCATGGGTCCACCCCCAATAGGCCACACCCATAACACACACACCCCCCCGCCGACCCAACAGACACTGTCCCTATCCTGGGCCCCACTTGAAACTGGAATTCACATGAAATATTTTGAAGTGGGGAAGTTCCACATGAAATAGAAATTTTGGAAACATGGAGATGTGATGTTTCTGAAAGGAAATATGCTCCCTGGGGCCATGCCAGCTGATGACTAAAATTGAAGCTGTCAGTTTCTAGCCAGCAGTTGTCTAGGCACCAATGCAGTCTGACCATGTAGATTACCATGGATTATCCTGGTCCAGAGTGTTTAGCCTCTGTACCACTCTCCCACCACACAGAGGCCCCATGCCATGCTGTGATACAACAACTCCTTCATACCCCTCTGCTCATTTTACAGTTTTAATGCAATCATTCACCTCCAAGAGTTCCCTACACATGAATCAAGGTGCTGGCAATATCCTCTTAAAACCTCACAGACCATGTGAGGAAGACATATACAAATTCTCCTCCTCTGACAAGGCATATCATTCCCTATCTCCGACAGGTTTCTGTTGCTAAACATCAGGAGTCAGGGAGATCAGAAAATAGGAGTGGGAAGGAGGGTGGTGGATCAGACCATCCCTGGGATTTCCAGTCAACTTGTTTAGGATCTCCAGGTACTGGAGAAGTGGATGGCATCTAGGTGCCCAGATGACAGATGACACCCTGCCGACCCACGCTGAAGACACCTACCGCTGCAGTTCTCAAGCTTTTAAAATAGAGCCCATGCCTTCCCTGAACTTTGTTGTAATGCTTTGCCCTCCACTTTGAGTGGCAGCATGAGATTGTGGAGCAGGAGAGTGGAGGGATGGCAGCACAGCAGCTGCAATTTGCCATGCTGGGCTGCTTATACCACAGGGCAGAAAATTTAAAAAGGCTCTGACCCTCTCCCAGCTTCCAGGTGTATGCAATCCAGGTAGGGGAAGTTAGGGAACTCATGAGGCAAGCAGGCAGGCTGGCTGGGGCTGCCAGTGCAGTGCCGTGAGCAGGGTCACACCGAACTGGCAGACCCAGCCAGACAGCCAGGGTACCTGCCTTCTGTCTCGCCAGCAAATAGCCAAAGAGGGGACAACAAAGTGAACTGAGAAGAAAGCAGAGAAGCCTCCTGCAGTATTCCTCCCACCCTGCCCTTAGCTGCTGCCAGACTCCCAATCTCCCTTCTGGGGAATCAAAGCAGAGAGGATTTAGCAGCAAAAACTAAGTAAGCCCTCTCTTACAGGAAAGAGCGAGTCCAAACCAAAAATACAGCATTACTGGGATCACGCTATCCAATGCAAGACAGACAACATTACAGGAATTCACAATAAAGTATGGCAACTTTAAAACAAGCAAGGCACTTTCAAAGAGTAACACATTTATTTATTGCTAGAGCTTTTGTGGGTGAAATCCCACTTTGTCAGACACTTGAAAATGGTTTCCAAATGGGATTTCGCTCATGTGATGAATAAATGTGTTATTCTTTAAAAGTACCACAGGACTCTTTTCTATTTCTAGTGGATTAGACTAACATGGTTACCCCCCTGGAACTTTTCAGTAAAAGGATGATTAACTTTGTGGCATGCTTCCTGGTGGGTGTACTTATGCTGTGCACAATTCATAGGAGGGCAAAACTGAAGAGCAGAATAAATAGTGACATTAAGTAGTGACATTATTGGTTGGTAAAGCCTCATTCATGATCTCCCAACAGAACTCTCAAAGCTCAGGAACTTTTTCCCCAGGCCCAGTCTGCTAATATTTGCTCAGTCTTCTGTAGCCACAATGTAGGGACACAGATAAAATGAATAGAATTTACCTTTAAAGCATCTATTAGGCAACACTGTGTATCTATTCTTTAATATCATAACTAAAATATTTAACTCAGTTTAATAGACATTATAACCAATATTTAACAAAGCTCCATATTGTAAATTTGGAACTCATTTTATATGCTTGATGAAATTTCTTTAAGATGTAACACTGTAATTTCATTTAAATATGTATGAAAAAGATGTGTGAATGAAGGGTGTGTGATGGGATCAGTTGATGCTAGCCTCTCCTGATGAAATGCAAGTACCACCTTAATGGATGAACAATTCAAACTAATCTCTGAAAAGCAAGAAGAATCCACCCCAGAAAGAGAAACACAAAATACATGATCAAAGTCATGTCTGCAAATGACAGGTGATGAATAATTATCAGACAGGAGCTTTGAGGCAGCAAGACACAGCAAGCCTCATACACTCACATGAGACTGAGCAAGTACAAAAAAACCTGAAAATTTTGTGTCTCATTCTCCAACTGTCATCTTAGAGCACCAGATTCATGACCTAGAGAGACCTGGCTCCTGCCTTGTGCCAAGCTTAGTTGCCCACTGGGCTGGCTCTAGCAACACGTAAAAGGACTGGTAATTACATCATGCCAGCTTCCAGAATTTCATGGGTATCAATGTATGTGTCTGGTTTTTTGCTATTTTCACATTTACAAATAAATGTGGCATATTGCCTTGTCCCCTGAATAAGATCCTACTAGTCTTTTCTAACAATTCCATTTCCTCTGTTATATCAAAAGGGCACCTACTAAAATGATGTGCAACAAGAACACCCAAAAGAAAAGACTAGCAAGATCTTATTCAGGGGACAAGGCAATATGCCACATTTATTGCAAATAAGTAAGGATAGCAAAAAGCAGTCTCTTTCACACACACAAGAAGTTCTGCAACCTGGTATATAATTACCATTCCTTTCATGTGTTGCTTGAGCCAGCCTAGTGGCCAACTAGGCTGGGCACAAGGAAGGAGCCAGGCCTCTGTCGGTCATGAATCTGATGCTCCAAGATGACAGCTGCAGAATTAGACCCCAAAGTTTTCATGTTCTTATCCATCTTTTATACTTGCTAGCCCTCGTGTATATCTATGGGATTTGCTGTATCTTATTGCCCTCAGGGTTGTTTGAGATCATTGGTCACCAGTCACTTGCAGGCTTGATTGTATTTTGTTCTTTTCTTTCTGGGGTGGCTCCATCTGTTTGCTTTAATCAGAGATGTCTGCATTGTTCGGCTAGTTAGATGGTAATTGTGGTTCATCAGGACAGGCTGGCAATTGAGACTGGCCCCTTTACACCCCCCCCTTCATTCACACATTTAAATGAACATACACAGCATATGCCTAAACCAGGTTTCATCAAGTATACAAAATGGAATACAATGTTTAAGCAGGAGTTCCAAACTGGTAATATGGAGTCTTGTTGGACATTGGTTATCATGCCTATTTGTCAGGGTTACAGAATTATTTCACTTATGACATTAAAGGACATATACACAACATTAATTAACATGTACTTTAAAAGTGAATACAATTAATTATCTCTGTCCCTGCCCCATACCTCCAGTCACTTTCTGCTTAATGAAGAACAATCTCACACACACAAGAACAATTTCAAGCATAGGATAAATACCAGGCACAGCATATGGTGGTGTTCAGCAGAGTTCAACTTTAGAAATAATATCACAGGTTGATGAGGTTACCCTCCCAGACCACCTGCTGCCCCAGCCTCACAACTGAGGCAACAAGGCAAGGGCAGAAGACCCCGCCATTGTGCCATGCCAGCCCCACCACCATGTGAGACCCTGTGGTCAGACCAGGCAGCTCCACCACCTGGGCATGTGGTGAGGGCAGGGGACCCCAGGCCAGGCCAGCCCTGATACATGGGCATGGGGAGAGGGCAGGAGCCCCCAGGCGGGACGAGGGCAGCACCATGGTCTGGGCATGGGCTGAGGGCAGGAGACTCTGGGTTGGCACCTGAACCTCACCCCCTGAGCTGTGGGGGGCTCCCTGGCCAGAGCTGCATCACAGCAGCCTGGCCACCAACATGATCCCCAGGGACCCAAGGCTGAGGGATGGTCCTTGGCTCACCAGCCTTCTGCTGGACTGACCCTGGCCCAGACAGAGGCTGAGGAACATCCCTTGGCCCACCCGGGGCTCATGTGAGGGGCTCCATTCCCAGGCCACCTGCCCCCGAGGCCCACAGGCCATGAGGGGGTCCCCCCTGCAGGGAATGAGGAGACACTAATGGACCCAGCTCGGACCTAGAGGCCATGGGGGGAATGCCCCCAGCCCAGGGGTACCCCCTGCCAATCCCAGCTGGGCCCCAGAGGTCTATGGACATTGCCCCCAGTCCCACCCCGGGCGCAGAGGCCTATTGGCACCCCCCACAGCCCCAGCTGGGTCCTAAAGGCCTGGAGGGTGTCCCCCTGCCCGACCTGGGCCCCAGAGGCCTAGGGGCACCCCCACCAGTCCCACATGGGCCCCAGAGGTTTGGGGGCACCCCTATCCATCCCGCCTGGGGCCCGGAAGCCTATTGGCACCCCCACAGCCCCAGATGGGTCCCAAAGGCCTGGGAGAATCCCCCCTGCCCCACCTGGGGCCCAGAGGCCAGGGACTAATTCTCCACTTCCACCCAGGGGCTGGAGCCCATGCAGGGAAGCCCCCCTTGGCCCCAGGCAGCCCTTCCTCTCCCCCCTGCCTGACCAGGGCCTCCAGCCCCCTGCCCCCCAACTCCTACCTGCTCTGTCCTGCGGAGAGAAGCCCATACTGGAGCTGCTGCCTCTGTTTGAAACTCCCTCCCTGCCTCCTCTCCCCTCCCCTGGCTGAGTCACGGATGCTGCTGCAGCACGTGGGCAGGGGAGAGGCAGCAGGAGCTCAGAGGCTCAGTGAGCTCCCTCTCACCCTGAGCTGCCAGGGACTGGCCTGATCTCCCTGCGCCGGCACTGGGGTCCAGGGAAAAGACTCGGGGCACAGCCAGGGAGATTTGGGGCACGGGCCCCCTTGGCCCAGTGCCAGCGCCAGCGATGCTCCTGCCCTGAATTACCTCACCTTGATGTGCGAGCCCCCACTCTGCAATCAGCTCATGCCCAGCAACCAGCATGTAACTAATTGGTCTCTTTGGCAGTGGAAGTGCATACACTCTTACTAGCCACTTATTGTCTTTCAGGCAATGTCTACACCTAAAATCTCAGTCTGGACTTGGTTAGTCCAGGAGAGCCAGTGGCAGGGGAAAAAAAAATCCCCCACTGGCTCTGGGCTCCTGGAGCCCAGTGGGGGAAAAGACATCCCCCCAGACTGGCTGAAGCCTTGCAGCTCAGCCAGGCATGGGGGAGAAGGGAGCCCTGGCAGGCCTAGCTCCCCATGCTAGCCAGGCAGCAGGGGAAGGGATCCCCAAAAGCCCAGCTCCCCCTGTGCTAGCTGGGTGGTGGGGGAAGGGAGCTCCCACAGGGAGCCAGGCATATGGTGCTCCCTTCTCTCCACTGCTTGGCTAGCATGGGGGGAAGCCAGGGAGCCAGGCATGTGGTGCTCCCTTCTCTCCCCTTGAGAGTGCTGGGAGCCAGGCTGAGGAGGTTTCTCCTATTACCAGCCCAGCCAGCAGAAGCGGGGTGGTGGGCCACCCCCTGCACCACCCTCCCTCCCTGGCCAGAGTCCTGATCCCCTCCCTGGCCAGGGTGCTGATGGGTAGGGGGGCTTCCTTCCAGGGTGCCATGCAACCTGGAAGGAAGGTCAGATCCCTTATATTGGATATATTGTTATATCGATATAACAGGTCCACACATGGTAGTATTGAAATGACTACTTCTATATAACCCTTATTTTGATATAACACTAGGTTTTATTACATCAAAATATTTTCCCTTATTTCAGAATAATGGAGCTTCTTATTTTGAAATAAGAAAATATCATGTGGACCTAAACTTTTAAAAATCAAAATAACCAGCATTATTTTGATTTAAAATCTCTGCGTGGACACACCCGTATTGAATGCTATGTGCTGTTTAGGAAAGACAAATATAAGGGCAAAAGTGG
This sequence comes from Podocnemis expansa, assembly GCA_007922195.1. Taxonomy (NCBI): domain Eukaryota; kingdom Metazoa; phylum Chordata; order Testudines; family Podocnemididae; genus Podocnemis; species Podocnemis expansa. The sequence continues at coordinate 1,292,837 of ML682172.1, forward strand.
TGGAGAGGCATTGTGTATCAGGGATGAGATAGACTGTAAAGAAATTAGAAGTGATGGAATTGATAAGAGACAGTCTGTCTGGATAAAAATCATTTTGGGGAAGAAAAGTGCCAGTTTCCTCTGGGATAGTGCTTGGGGTGTGTTATGTACCACTGGGATCTGATTGGGCATGGATAGGGACCTCTTAAGGACTTTAATGAAGTAAATACTACTAGGGACTATGTGATTACGGGAAACTTTAACTTCCCAGATATAGACTGGAGGATATGTGCTAGTAGTAATAGTACACTCCAGATTTTCCTGGATGTGATGGCTGATGGATTCCTTTACCAGTTACTGAACCAAGAGGGGATGACATCTTAGAGTTGGTATTAGTGAATAACAAAGACCTCAGAGAGGAACTAGTTGTAGGTGACAACCTTGATTCGAGTGACCATGAGCTAATTCAGTTCAAACTGGTCTTGAAAAATTTTTGAGAAAGAAAGCTCTTAAGGATATTGCGGTTAATGGTGACTGGGATAAAATACAACAGGGCTTTACAAATGGTAGATTGTGCCAGACCAACCCGATCTCCTTTTTGACAAGATAACAGATATTTTGGACAAAGGGAATGTGATAGATCTAGTGTACTTAGATTTCAGTAGGGCATTTGATACAGTTCCACTTAGGGAATTATTAGTTAAATTGGAAAAGATGGAGATTAATATGGAAATAGAAAGGTTGATGAGGAACTTGTTAAAGGAGAGACTCTAATGGGTCATAATGAAAGATGAACTCTCAAGCTAGAGGGACATTAATAGTGGAGGTCCTCAGGGATTGCTGTTTATATCAATCCTATTTATCCTTTTCATCACTGACCTTGACAAACATGTGGGAATGTGCTAATAAAATTTGTGGATGACACCAAATTGGGAGGTGTTGCTAATACAAAGAAGGACTGGGACATCATACAGGAAGATCTGGATGACCTTGTAAACTGCAGTAAGAGAAATAGGATGAAATTTAATAGAGGAAAGTGCAAGGTTGTGTACTTAGGGACAATTAAAAAGAATTTTTCTTGTAAGCCGGGGACACGTCAGTAGGAAGTGATGGAGGAGAAGGAGGACCTGGGGATGTTGTTTGATCACACAAAGACTATGAGTTGCTAGGGCTATGGGGCTGTGAAAAAAGCTAACATGGTCCTAGGATGCATCAGAAGAGACATTTCCAGTGGAGATAGGGAGGTGTTAGTACCATTATATAAGGTGCTGATGAGACCTTATCTGAAATATTGCATGCAGTTCTGGTCCCGCATGTTTAAGAAAGATGAATTCAAACTGGACTAGGTGCAGAAAAAAGGGCTACAAGTAAGGGTGTTGCTAGTTAACAAAAACATTTATGGCTCTGCACCCCAGCCCAGCCCCCCTCCTAGGCCCTGCCCACCGCTAGGCCCTGCCCCCAGTCTGCTCCCCAGTTCGGCCCCCCCCCCCACCCAGACACAAGCCCCAGGGCCTGTGTGCATTAGGCAACCCTCCACATGTCTAAAGGCATCACTTTGCACTGGAAGTGTTTCCATATCTGAAACAATTTACTGTGTGTGGCACTCCCTCCCTCCCCCTTGACTATTCCGTATGTTATTTGTTCTGAACAGCACTGAATAATTTCATTCTGAGAGACTGGTGAGATGTAGTTAGTTTTAGATACTACGTTGTAACTCTGAAGAAATGGATCAGAGTCTCTAAGTAAATTGAGACACACAACACAATTTCCTTGATTTTTGACTTTCTTCTGTTTTATCATGCCCTCTAAAGGGAATTCCTTGTTTACCCAGAAATGTTGTAATACTAACAATGCAGCTGAGATACTCTTGTCTTTCTCTGATCTCATTCTCATTTGCTGCATTTAACTGCTGCACCACATCATTGTGAACCTAACTGTCTCTGAAAGCTGCCCATGCCAACGTGCTTGCTTTGTGCAATGCTGACTTTTCATGTTCTCTGAAAGAATCCAGTGCCCTTTTCCAGTGCCCTTTAAAGTGTGGATGTTTCACATGAAATGGAAATTTTGGAAACATGGAGATATGTTTCTAAAAGGAAATTTGCTCCCTGGGGCTATGGCGTGTTATCCACTTTGCCCACCAACTCGAGGTATGCTTATTTATTAAGGTTACTTCCTTTAGGAGGGAAAGGTTGCAATTCTATTTGTATACTGCTTGCATCACTTGTGTTTATATATGGAGTCCCTTCTCCCTTCTGCAACCTCCCTCTCAATGAAGTCACCCTTGCAGAACCTCAGTTTCCCAGGAGTGGATTCTTCCAACCCCAGATTCAAATAACCACCCACATAGACACATGCATCAATTAAAAAAAAAGAGGTGCATCTGAGGAGACCGGGTCTATCAGCACTGTCAGATGACCCCTTATATGCCCCTGAACTCAGCAGGCTGGGTCATACAGAACATCTCTGCTACTACCCATATGTGCCCTTGTACCACACTGGACTAGACTTGAGCGTGCATCTGAGCAGGCTGGGTCACACAACACTCTTCAGCTGCTATCCTTATATGCCCCTGGACTCAATCAGGCCTGGTCAAAATAGCACTTTTCAGCTGTTACCCTGATATGCCCCTGGAGTCAATCAGGCTGGTATCCTATTAATGAGTGAACTTTCAGGCCTGCGGGCATCACAGGGATCCTTGGCTAGGTAAAAGTGTTGCTGCAGAGCAGTATATGGAAGCAAAGAACATAAAGGGGAGGGAATGAAGTTTTAAAAGAGTTTGGCAAGTGGTTTGATTACAGAAGTCATTTTATTGCTAAGTACCTAAAATTTACAATAATAATTACAAAAGAAAAACACCCAGTTACAGCATCAATAACGATACAAGGAAAGAAAAACACTGAGTTATGAAGTGCGATTTTCTCCCACAAAATCTCATGCAATAAATAAATTTGTTAGTCTTTAAGTGCCACAAGAGTCCTTGCTTTTTTTGCTTTACTAGACTAACACGGCTGCCCCCTTTGGAATATTACCTAGATTTTATTGTGTCAGGCCTAGAGAGAGAGTCATAGTTGAACAAATGAAGAGAAATGAACAGATGAAGAGAAAAAGAGAGACAGAGTGTGTTTGCCTCAGCCCCGCAGCCCTGCATCCTAGGACTACAGCCCAGGTTGCCTTCCCCTGACCTGATCTGGAGTCTTTCCCCTTCTCAGCCCAACCCCGCATGTCTTGCCTTCTCAGCCCAGCCCCGCATCTTCCCCCCTCTCAGCCCAACCCTGTGTTTCTCTCTCCCCTTCTGCAGCCTGACCCTGCCTGTCTCTCCCCTTGCCCTTCTCCAGCCTGACCCCGCATCTCCCCCCTTTCTCAGCCTGACCCTGCTTCTCTCCCTTTCTCTGCCCAGACCCATCTGTCTCCCCCCTTGCCCTTCTCAGTTTGACCCTGCCTGTTTCTCCCTTTGCCCTTCTCAGCCTGACCTTGCGTGTCTCTCTCCTTGCCTTTCTCAGTCCGACCCTGTGTGTCTCCTGTGCTCAGCCTGGCCCCCCTGATATTGTTGTAAAACAAACAAGGAGTCTGGAGGCACTGTTTAAAACTAACAAATTTATTTATTGCATGAGCTTTCATGGGAGAAAATCCCACTTCCTCAGATGCTTTGAAGATGGGGGAACTTACAGAATGGTAGGAAATAAATGCAGGAGTGTGTAAGACATAGGATCAGGTCACACTGTAACAGCAAATCAAAGCAGCTGTTAAGATTCAAACACTGGGAAACAACTCATAGAAAGAAAGAAAATTGCTACTTTCTTTAGATTAGATTGTATGTTAGGAGGATTAAATTGTGACTATGAATATTTTTCCCATTACAACAGGCAATTTGACTTCACCTTCCTCTATGTGCTGTGTGCTAGTGTTTGAGTCTTAACAACTGCTGCGCCCTGCGCCTGCGCTGGCAGTTGCCCTGCGGTACCTGGTCCAGAGCCAGAGGAGCCTGGGCAATGCAGGGAGGGTGCGGAGTGCTGTGCTGTCACATTGCTGGGCCATGTTAGGCTCCCTGACCTCTCTGGGCTCTCTGTTGCCACACACAGTATGGAGGGTGGTGTGGTCACTCACTTCCTTTGGTAAAGAAGTGGCCAGGAGAGAGGGGTGCCTCTGCTGTTGTGCACTGTGAGCCAGGTGTAATAACCCTTGGGGAGGAAGGGGTTAACACTCTGGTCAGTGAGTCCCAGGACAGCCAATAGGAACGAAGCACAGCTTTTTGAATGGTAACAGCAGCCTGGCCTGGGCCTGTTTGGATGCAGCAGAGCTCCTGGAAGGATCAGGAGGAGGCCAGAGGGGCCTGAGGAAGAATCCAGCAACATCCTTACCAGAGATAAGTTAAGTTGGTACTGACCATGCGTGAGCAGAACAGGGAATGTTTATTTAGACGCGGTCAGGGTATTTTCTTTGTTTTTGGCTTGTTTTTTGGATTTCTCTGTGCTAAGCACATGTAACCCAACCCCCCCCCACACTACCCTGTAACTACCTAAGTTAATTCCCAGAGAAGCAACTCTCTGTGTTTATCATCTGTTCTTTTTTATTAAAGATTTTACTTTTGAAGTAAGTTCTGGTTCTGTGTCCTGAAAGGCAAGAGGTTTGTGTGCCCGTGCCTTAGACTGCACAGGCAGCTACTAGAGGGAACCCTGTTCCAGTTCCAGCTCATATTGCAGCTGGAGTTCAGTCACTTTCCTGAAGGAGGAATAAAGAGGATTGCAAGTACCTCACAGGGAGGAATTCCCAAGTGCGCCTTCCTGGGTCACAAGAGGTTTTTTTTGCATTTGGGTGGTGGCAGCGATACCACTCCAAGGCCAGGAATTGGAGGCCTTGGAGACTTTTAAGAGCAGGCTTTAAGGCCAGTGGCTTTTCTGGCCTGTTGCGGGCCCCCACCTTCTGCACTCAGAGTGCCAGAGTGGGGAAAAAGCCTTGACACCAGGTACCCACAATACACCACTCCTAAGGTGACCTAGCAGCTGCCAGTGTGTATGTGGGCAGTCTCCTGGCATTTTGAGTGTGGACACTCTAAACTGATTTAATAATGTCTCTTTTAAGCTGGCTTAAAGTAAACCTTATTAAGATGGCTTAACCAAGCCCTGTAGCATAGACATAGCCTGAGACCACTTGGCTTGTTTAGCTTAATGAAAAGAAGGTTGGGGGGTGATATGATTACCACAACAGAAATCAATAGTGACACCTTCAACCCAGCCAGCAACATTGTTAATCTCTCAAGCTACACACTTACTCCAGCAGAGGAATCTGTGCTATCTCAGGGACTTTTCTTCTGCCCCACAACTGCCACACATAAGATAAAATTCTGCGGTGAGCTAAAGGCCTACTTTTGCCCTCTAAGACTCAAAGAATATTTCCATAACACCACAGATCAACGCGCTGACACACAGATACCTTCCTCCAAACACTACAAGAAGAAATATTCTTCGTGGACTCCTCCAGAGGGTCAAAACAAGAGACTAGACTTCTACATTGATTGTTTCCACCACCGTGCCAAGGCTGAAATCGTGGACAAACAACATCCTTTACATCATAACCTCAGCCCTGCAGAATGCAATGCCATCTACAGCCTCAGAAACAACTCTGACGTTATCATTAAGGAGGCTGACAAAGGAGGTGCAGTTGTCATCATGAATAAATTGGATTATGACTGGGAGGCTTATAAACAACTCTCCAACACAACATTCTACAGACCACTTTCCTCTGACCCCACTGAGGAATACCAAAAGGAATTACGATGCCTACTCAAGAAACTCCCTAAGACAGCACTGGAACATATAAAGAGAGAAACACCACCAGAACCACGGCCAGAGATGTTCTGTCTACTACCTAAAATCTATAAAAAAGGAAACCCTGGACGCCCCATCATCTCAGGCATTGGCACTCTTACTGCCGGCCTATCTGTCTATGTGGACTCCCTCCTCAGACCCTAAGTTGTGAACATCCATAGCTATCTTTGAGATACCATGGACTTCCTGAGGAAAATACAGTCCATTGGTGAGCTTCTAGAAAACACCATTCTGGCCACTATGGATGTAGAAGCTCTTTACGCCAACATCCCACACAAGGATGGATTACAAGCTATTAGAAGAACCATCCCAGATGATGCCACAGCACAGCTTGTGACTGAACTTTGTGACTTTGTGCTCAACCACAACCACTTCAGATTTGAGGATAATTTATACCTCCAAGTCAGTAGCACTGCTATGGGCACCCACATGGCCCCACAATATCCCAACATCTTATGGGCGACCTAGAACAATGTTTCCTCAAGTCTGATCCCAAAACCCCTCTTCTTTACCTACGCTACATTGATGACATCTTCATCATCTGGACGCATGGCAGGGATGCTCTTGAAGATTTCCACAGAGATTTCAACAATTTCCACTCCACCATCAAATTGAGCCTCAAACACTCCACACAGGAGATACACTTTCTTGACACTACAGTACAAATCAGGGATAGACACATCACCACAACCCTGTGCCAAAAACGTACTGATCGGTATAGTTACTTTCATCCCTCGAGCTTCCATCTTAAACACACCACACGATCCATTTTCTACAGCCAAGCCCTAAGATAGAAACGCATCTGCTCTGTTCCCTCAGACAGAGACAGACATCTTGAGGATCTCTATCAAGCATTCTTGAAACTACAGTAACCACCTGAGGAAGTAAGAAAACAAATTGACAGAGCTAGACAGTTTCCTCGAAGTCATCTAGTACATGAGAGGCCCAAGAAAGAAAACAACAGAACACCACTAGTCACCACATACAACCTTCAAGTCAGACCTCTGCCACAGATCATTAAGGACCTACAGCCTATTCTAAAAGATGATCCCTCGCTCTTTCAAGCATTGGGAGACAGACCTCTCCTTGCCTACAGACAGCCACCCAATCTTAAACAGATGCCAGCAACTACAGCTCTAACAACAGAAACATTAAAGCAGGCACACACGCCTGCAACAAACCATGCTGCCAAGTCTGCCCACACACCTGCACAATAGATACCATCATAGTTCCTAATCAAGGCTGCTACTCCATCAAAGGCTCATTTACCTGCTCATCTACTAATGTGATCTATACTATCATGTGCAAGAAATGCCCCAACACCTTATACATTGGACAAACAGGACGATCGTTGCACAAAAGAATAAATGAACATAGAGCTGATATCAGAAATCACAGAACAAAGAAACCAGTTGCTGAGCACTTCCATCTTTCTAATCACTTGATAAATGATTTGTTAATGACTGTTGTAAGAGCTGTGGCTGGGACATCAAGACTTCAAAGAGAAACAGCTGAACTCGAAGTAATATGCAAGCTAAATTCTGTGAAAACAGGATTGGATCGAGAGTGTGGTTTCTTTTCCCATTACGAAAGGTAATTTGACTTCAGGCTTCCTATGGTCTCAACCTAACAACTGCCCTGATTTGCTGTTACTGTATGACCTGATCCTATGTTTTAGACCCTGTTGCATTTATTTTCATTCCATTCTGTAAGTTCGCCCAGCTTCAAAGCATCTGACAAAGTGGGATTTTCTCCCACGAAAGCTTATGCGAAAAATAAGTCTGTTAGTCTTAAAGTGCCACACGACTCCTTGTTTTTTTGCTATAAATACAACAGAGGGATAAACATCAGGGAAGGAGAGGAATTATTTGAGTATGGCACCAATGTGGACATGAAAACAAATGGATACAAGCTGTCCATCAGGAAATGTAGACTTGAAGTTCGACACTGTTTTGTAACCAGTGGAGGAGTAAAGTTTTGGAATAGCCTTCAAAGGGGAGTGGTAGCAGGAGAGTATCTAGTTGGCTTCAAACGTAAGCTTGATAAATTTATGGAGTGGATTGTATGACTGGATGCCTTACATTGGCAGTTGACCAATTTTTAACTACTGGGGGGGGATATCCCAATGACTCGAGGTGCATCATTAGATGAGTGGGATGAGTGGTTTCTGAGTTATTACAGTGAATTCTTTCTTTGGGATCTGGTTGGTGAGTCTTCCCACATGCTTAGGGTTAAACTAATCATCATATATGGGGTTGGGAAGACATTTTCCCTCATGGGAGATGTGTGAGGGCTTTTGAGGCTTTTTGCCATCCTCTGCCTGAAGTGATCTGGCTCACTCATTAGTGCAGGGGTCGGCAACCTTTGCTGGCCCCCGTACCAGCCCTGGCCTCTACCACCTCAGCAGGTGCTGGGGGCAGGGCCAGCAGGGGACAGAAACTGAAGGCACAATGTGCCTTTTCACTGATGGTGCCCGTGTGCAGCTTCTGCTTTCTGCTGGCCCTGCTCCCCAGTGGGGGGGACGACAACAGGGAACAGGAGCCATGTGCCTGGTATGCAATTTCCCGGCTGGCCTTGCCCCCAGCTGGGGAGTGGGGCCAGCAGGGCATCAAAGTCACTGTGTGCATGTCAGCTGTAGCCTCAGGTCCCCTGGGCAGCATGACCAGCAGGGGGAGCAGCTGCATGCTGCTGGGAATAGGCACCCATACCAACTTTGGCACACGTGCTGGAGATTGCCAACCCCTATTCTAGTGGATTCCCTGTATGTTAAAGTCCTCAAATGATTTGAGGACTTTAAAAAGTCAGTCATAGGTTAGAGGTTTATTACAGGAGTGTGTGGGTGAGGTTTGTGGCCTGCACTGTGCAGGAGATCAGAGTAGATGATGACATTGGTCCCTTCCAATCCTAGAGTCTATGAGCTCTTGAGGAAACCATTGCTGAAGGGGCGCCTGCTTAGTGGTTATGGATGGGGACCTCAATCAGAGGACACGGCTGGGGACACTAAAGAGTAGGACAGGCTGGATGTTAACTGATTCTTCATCAGTAAAAGTAGGAGAGCTGTTATTGCTTTCCCCTTTCCTCTCCCACAGCTCCCCTTGTTCAAACACACTGTGCTTGTTCCTGGGGAAGAGTTTCCTCCTAGAGTCTCCCAGGGAAGATATTAATGATGCCAGAAATTTGGTGGGACAGCTCCTGCCCAGCCCCATGGTGCTTGTTAGTTTGGAAAATGAAGCTGTTGGTGTTTGTTCTATCCTGTACCTTGTTGCTGCAAACATCATCCCGAAGACAATTTCATTTGTTTCTAACCTTGTGTATGAGAAGTACTTTAGACATCTGCCACTTAAGCAGACAGTAGTCGTTTTGAAGACATATACTGGAGACACTGTTCCCCTGTTGGGTACTATTGATGTGAAAGTAGAACTCAATGGACAGACCACAAAGCTACCACTGTTTGTGGTAAAGGGGAATTACCCAGCCCTAATGGGAAGATCTTGGATCAGGAAAATCCAACTCGATTGGTCACAAGTGCATTAATTGACTAAAGAAGAAATGAATCTAGCAGCGGTACTAACGAAACGTGCTGCTGTTTTCGGTGAAGACTTAGGCAATATGAAGGGAATCACTGTGAAACTAAATATAAAGCCTGATTGCCAACCAAAATGTTTGAAGGCCAGGATGGTGCCATTTGCCATCAGACCCAAGATGGAAGAAAACTTGGAGTGGTTAGTCAAAGAGGGAGTCTTGGTGCCAGTTACTCACAGCCAGTGTGCGACACCCATTGTCCCAATAGTGAAGAAGGATGGCTCCATTCGGATTTGTGGAGATTTCAAGGTCACTGTCAACCCAGTGTTGTGTGCAGAACAATATCCTCTTCCCCGCATTGAAGACATCTTTGCAGGTTTGGCTGGAGGACAAAAATTTAGCAAGATTGATTTCAGTCAAGCGTACTTAGATGCATGTTGAAGAAGAATCTCAAGAATTGTTGATAATCGTAACTCATAAGGGGTTGTACAGATACTGTAGTTTACCTTTCGGCATTACTTCAGCCCCAGCTTTGTTCCAAAGGGCAATGGATCAGATTTTGAGTGGTTTATCAGGAGTATAGTGCTATCTGGATGACATCCTGGTCACAGGCAAAAATGAGGAGGAAAACCTTACGAACTTGGAAGCTACTCTGCAAAGACTGGAAGAGTATGGTCTACATGTTCACAGAGACAAATGTAAGTTTTTCCAGCCCTCAGTTGAATATTTAGGACATATAATTGATGCTGATGGGCTCCATAAGTCTCCAGCCAAGGTTAAGGCTATTGTGGATGCTCCGCTACCTCAGAACGTAAGCCAACTTCGCTCTTTTTTAGGCTTATTAAATTATTATGGCAAGTTTATTCCACAATTAGCGACGCTTCTGAAACCCCTACATGAGCTTCTAGGGCCGAAAAAGGCCTGGAACTGGATGGAACCCTGTGATGTTGCATTTAATGAAGCTAAACGCTCACTGGTAAACTAAGGTTCTGACACATTTTGACCCATCCTTGCCCCTACAGTTGGCTTGTGATGCTTCCCCTTATGGAGTTGGGGCTGTATTGTCACATATTATGCCTTCTGGTGAAGAGAGGCCTATTGCTTTTGCTTCACGCTCCTTGACTAAGGCAGAAACTAACTATGCCCAAATTGAACGCGAAGCACTGGGCATTGTTTTTGGCATTCGGAAATTTCACCAGTACCTGTGGAGAAAGAAGTTCACACTTCTCACTGACATCGACCCCTGGCATCAATTTTGGGGCCACACACAGGCATCCCACATTTGGCTGCTAGTCGGATGCAACAATGGGCATTGATACTTTCTGGATACACATATGAAATCAAGCACAGGCAATCCTCTTTGCATTGCAATGCTGATGGCCTTTCAAGACTACCCTTACCGGCACACCGTCAGGATCTGGGCCAGGAAGGAATCTTTTACTTTGAACAGGTGGAAAACACACCAGTCACGGCTTCTCAAGTGAAGAAAGCAACACGGGTTGACCCAGTACTCACCCGAATTATGGATTTTGTGATGCATGGAACGTTCTTACCTGACTCTTGGGTCTCTCCTGACCGCTGCCCCTATGTGTCTAGGAGGACAGAGTTATCGACCCAATCCGGGTGTTTGTTGTGGGGTATGCGTGTCATTATCCCACCTTCATTAAGACTACATTTGTTGGAACAGCTCCATTCAAGTCACTGCGGCATAGTGCACATGAAAGAAATTGCACGGAGCTATTTCTGGTGGCCGGACTTAGACAGGGCCATTGAAGAAACGGCTAGAGCTTGTATCTCATGCCAGAGCGTCCGGAACGCATCTCAGTTGGCAGCTCTTCACACATGGGATTGGCCCGAAAGGCCATGGCAACGTATCCATGTTGATTTTACTGGCCCATTTGAAGGATGTATGTTTTTAATTGCTGTGGATGCCCATTCAAAATGGCCAGAAGTCTCAGTAATGCAGTCCACTACTACAGAAGCCACTATTCAGACCCTGTGTGGCTTTTTTAGTCGTAATGTCTTCCAGAACAGCTGGTGAGTGACAATGGACCACAATTCGTTTCTCAGGATTTTGAAACTTTTATGAAGGCCAATGGAATACATCACATCAGGTCAGCACCGTATCATCCTTCCACCAATGGACTTGCTGAAAGGTTTGTACAGACTATGAAGAAAGCTCTAAAATCTGCAAAGGGACGTTCACCTCTTCATAAGTGTCTGGACAACTTCTTGTTGTCCTACAGAAACACTCCACAGGCTACAACTAAGGCATCTCCAGCTTTTCTTATGATGGGATGGCAGTTGCGCTCTTAGAATCATAGAATCATAGAATCCTAGGGTTGGAAGGGACCTCATAGGTCATCTACTCCAACCCCCTGCCAGAGGCAGGACCACTCCCACTAAATCATCCCAGTCAGGGTTTTGTCCAGCCGGGCCTTAAACACCTCCAAAGATGGAGACTCCACCACCTCCCTTGGCAGCTCATTACAAGGCTTCATCAGTCTCTTAGTAAAAAAGATTTTTCTAATATCCAGCCTCGACCTCCGTAACTGCAACTTGAGACCATTGCTCCTTGTTCTGTCCTCTGTTACCACTGAGAACAGTCGAGCTCCATCTTCCTTAGAGCATCCCTTCAAGTAGTTGAAGGTTGCTATCAAATCCCCCCTCAATCTTCTCTTCTGCAGACTAAATAAGCCTAATGCTTTCAGTCTTTCCTCATAGGGGTTGTGCTCCAGCCCTTTAATCATTTTGGTTGCCCTCCTCTGAACTCTCTCTAGCATGTCCCTGTCCTTTTTGTAGTGGGGAGCCCAAAACTGATCACAGTATTCTAGATGTGGCCTCACCAGTGCAGAATAGAGGGGAATGATCACATCCCTTGATCTGCTGGTAATATTTCTTTTGATGCGGCCCAGTATGCCATTGGCCTTTTTGGCAGCAAGAGCACACTGCTGACTCATATCTAGCTTCCCATCCACCATGACCCCCAGGTCCTTTTCTACACTGCTGCTACTTAACTGAATGTTTCCCAGCCTGTAGCAGTGCATGGGGTTTTTCCGTCCCACATGCAGGATTTTACACTTGTCCTTATTGAACTTCATAAGATTTTTATTGGCCCATTGTTCCAATTTATCTAGGTCTCCCTGAATCCTGTCCTTGCCCTCCAACGTGTCTACTGTTCCCCCCAGCTTGGTGTCATCCGCAAACTTATTGAGAGTGCAGTCTATTCCATCATCCAGATCATTGATGAAAATGTTGAACAGAACCGGCCCCAGGACCGACCCCTGGGGCACACCACTCGTGACTGGTTGCCAGCTAGACATGGAACCATTGATTCCTACATGCTGAAACCGTTGATCTAGCCAGTTTTCTATCCACCTTATAGTCCACCTATCCAACCCATACTTCCTTAATTTGCCAATGAGAATGCTGTGGGAAACTGTATCAAAAGCCTTACTAAAATCAAGGTATATCACATCAACGGTTCTTCCTGCATCCAGAAAACCAGTCATCTGCTCATAGAAGGAAATGAGATTGGTCAGACATGATTTACCCTTGGTAAATCCATGCTGACTGTTCCCGATCACTTTATTTTCTTCTAAGTGTTTGAGGATGGATTCTTTAAGAATCTGCTCCATAATTTTGCCAGGGATTGAGGTGAGGCTGACTGGTATATAATTCCCCAGATCCTGCTTTTTCCCTTTCTTGAAAATAGGCACTACATTTGCTTTTTTCCAATCCTCTGGCACCTCCCCTGTTCTCCATGAGTTTTGAAAAATAACGGCCAGCGGTGCTGCTATCTCATCGGCCAATTCCCTCAGCACCCTTGGATGCAGTTTGTCCGGCCCCATGGACTTGTGCACATCCAGCTTCTTTAAGCAGTCCCTAACCTGACCTTCCGTCACCAAGGGCCTCTCTTCTTCTCTCCCATCTGCCATACCCATGGTAGTGGGCTGGGAGCTGACCCTGCCTGTGAAAACTGAAGCAAAAAAAGCATTGAGCACTTCAGCTTTTTCTTCATCCTCTGTGACGAGGATGCCTGGCCCATTCAGCAAGGGACCTACACCATCCCTGGTCCTCTTCTTGTTATTAACATACTTGTAGAACCCCTTCTTGTTATCCTTTACATCCCTCGCTAGCCGCAGCTCCATTTGTCCTTTGGCCTTTCTGATTTTATCCCTGCAGTCCCTAGCAATATCTTTATATGCCTCCTTGGTCATCTGACCAAGCTTCCACTTCCTGTAAGCTTCCTTTTTATGTTTAAGCTCAGAGCAGAGTTCTCTGTTAAGCCATTCCGGCTGCCTCACATGTTTGTTCTTTCTCCTAACTGGAATGGCAACTTCCTGTGCCCTTAGCAGGGTTTCTTTAAAATATAACCAGCTTTCTTGGACTCCTTTCCCCTTCAGATTAGCTTCCCAAGGGATCCTGCCCATCAGTTCCCTGAGGGAGCCAAAATCTGCTATTTTGAAGTCCAGGGTTTTTGTTTTGCTTCTTTCCTTCCTTCCTTTAATCAGCATCCTGAACTCAACCATGGCATGGTCACTACTGCCTAGCTTGCCATTTACCTCTATGTCCCTGATCAATTCTTCCCTGTTTGTGAGCAGCAGGTCGAGAGGTGCAAGGCCCCTAGTTGGTTCCTCCAGCATTTGTACTAGAAAGTTGTCCCCAACACACTCTAAAAACTTCCTGGATTGCCCATGCACTGCTGTATTGGCCTCCCAGCAGATGTCAGGGTAATTGAAGTCCCCATGAGCACCAGGGCATGTGATCTAGAAGCTTCCACTAGTTGTCCATAGAACACCTCATCCACCCCCTGCTTCTGGTCTGGTGGTCTATAGCAGACCCCCACCACAACATCCCCCTTGTTGCGTTCCCCTCTCAATGTAACCCACAGACTTTCTACAGGCACGTTTCCACTTCCATAATGGTGCTCTGAGCAGTCTTGCTTTGATTTGTTGAAACCATGAGACACACGGCAAGTGGTTCACCGCCAACAGCAGGACCAGGTCAGCAGACATTCATCAAGAACAAAGGGCCGCACCTTCAGTATTGGACAGCCAGTTCTTGCGCAAAATTATGCTTCAGGAGCTAAATGGGTCCCAGCAATGGTCAGTGCCCAGACACGACCTGTTTCCTACTCCGTCCAGACAGCGAGTGGCTTAGTTTGGTGATGGCATGTAGATCAGGTGCTTCTCTGTCATATCCACCCAGAAGATGCATCTCCAGCAGACGTATCTGACTTCACCCTTAGTGATGATACAACATCAGAGCATGAAACTACTATTTCTGTCTCTCCTGCTCCAGCCACCCCTTCAACGCCTTCAGCCTTCCTGGACCAACCGGACACAACATCCTCTCTGGTTCCGGCTACTTCCCCAGTACCTGTGATCCCACTACCACCAATACCACCTTGTGGGGTGGGCACACCAGAAGTTCGTCGTAATCCACCTCGCAACAGAAGGCCTCCTAATCGGCTGGATCTTTAGCTAGTGGTAACCCCCTCTTCATGGGGCAGAATAATTCCCTGGGCGTTCGCCGGAGATGGGGCAGTCTACCCTCATCTCCTAGTTTAGTTCTTATTCTTTCGGGAGGGGGCTTTATTCTGGGGGGGCGTTCATTAGAGGGGGAGGAATATGTGGTGTTTTGGACTAGCTAGGGGCATTGGGGTTGTCATAGTGATAAATGGGAGAGTCGTTTAGGTGCTAGGAAAACCTGTCTGTCTCCTCTCTCTCTCTCAGTTCTCTTTCAATAAAGACTTCTTATACAGCTCTGAATATGCTGTCCTCCTTATTGGATTATAATTTCCCTTAAAACTCTACAGGTGAAGTAGCAGTATTTCTACAGCTTGATCCCATGAGTCTGAGCTATCTCCCTGGAAACATCAACAACTCCATCCTGGAACCCTGGAGGGCACAGAAATGACCCATCAGCAATGGGTCAGGAACTGAAAGGTGTACACACAAGGGCCCGTGAATGTGGGTGGCCAGTCTGGCACAGGAGACAGGCGCCCGAGCTGCCAAACCGACTAACCTGAAGCCTTGGGGTGTGGGGGGGCATGTGCCCAGGAGAGCTGACGTCAGCTGCGCACTGGCAAGTGGCTACCCCCATGTATCTGCCCGCACAGAGCTCATGGGAGCTGCCCTTCAGCCTGGGGAAAAATAATACTTTAGAGGGGATCCTGGGGTTTGGCCCAAAGTGGAAATATATATACTCAGGCTCCCTGGTGTTGTGGGGCCAGTGTTATTGTGGCTGATGAAGGCCTGGCTCCAGGTGATGGCACTGCCTAGCAGGGCCTAGTAGGCACCAATGTCCCGGTACTACACCGTATAGATATTGTTGTAGAAATCAGCTTCATCTATTACTACCTGCCAGGGGAGACATGGAGTCAAGTGGAGCACCCTTAGGGCAGGCTTTCTCATCCCGTGTGTCTAAACCCAAAGTATGACTGAGAATATTTCAAAGGGTCATGTGGCTGCTCCTGTGGCTTCTGTCACATGGGCCTGACTGGGCTCGCCTCCATGGTCCAAACATGGCACCCTTTAGAGTCCCAGCACTGCTAAGGTGTGGGCCAGTCATCATGAGGATGGGAAGCCAAGTTGGCCATGTTTGCATGAGGGGCCCTGCAGCTTCAGGAACCAGCTCACAAACGTATGCTTAAAATTTGGCCCAGCTGAGGTAGGGGTAAATATGAGCGATGCTGCAACCCAGATGTAATATATCGTAGAGTCAAGAGGCAAACCAAGCCAATCCCACAGCACAGGAGCCACAACTGTGTGGTGGGTACCACTCAGGACCCAACCTCTCACCCCCCAGGGGCAGGATCCAATTGAAGCCACCCCAGTGCCTCCATCTTCCTTGGGTCACTAGCAGTCATAAACATTAACAAATGGTTCCTGAGCCCAAAGAGTTTGAAAAGCAGTGGCCTGTGGAGGAAGGGCCCTCACATGGCACTCCCCACACTCCTGAGCCAGCCTGAGCATCAGTCACACTGCACTGGTTAAGGAATGGCACCTCCCTGCATGGCTGGGTGAGAACAATTTTGAAGTCAGGCTGTGTATCCACCAGCACCTCATGTCCAGCCAGGTTCCCATGGTTTATGGTCCTCACAGTGTCATGGACCTGCCAGAGATGGGGGTGGGGGGGTCAGAGCTGGGAGAGGGGCAACAATCTCTGCTCTCATAACTTTGTCAGAAGCCTGTCAGTATTCACTGGGGAGTTTCAGCATCTCATGATCTGCACATTGGCAGAGTACTTTGTCCTTCTCCAAAATGGCCACCGTCTCCTTCTCTGCCAATGGAGCTGGCACCACAGGCCGCCCTTTGCCAAAATGGCTGCCATCTCATGATGATTTCAGTGGGTCAAGGCCAGGGAAGAGGCTGTCCTCACCCCAGGTTTCCTCTCGTGATCATGGGGTCTGAGCCTTCCCTGATTTGTGCTTCTGGGCTGGCAGAGCAGGTAAGACTCTGAGCAGAGGGAAGGGCATTAGATGACCCCCCACATTTGAGCCATGTGATTGGCGTGGAACCATGGAGGGAGCCAAATCTGCCAGCTCTCTGACTGGCTTTCATGGAGCTTTCCCATGCAGTTACCAGCTGGTTCAGAGTCTGCGTCAGCTGTATTTGGCTGATAGGGAGCCCAGCTGCCCTGTGATTGGCTGGGGACATCTTGCTGGCTACGCTGGGTGAGGAGCAGGAATGGTTGCTGACTTTGGCCAGTTCAAACAAGAAGAGAAGGTGGGAGGTGCGGCCGGGATTGCAGCCAGTGCCATGGAAGTCCTGCCCCTAACCCCATGGCACTCCCTTAAGCATGGGGCAAGTGGTACCTGTCCCTTTTCCCCGCTTGGATTGCTAACTCATCTGCCAGGGGAGCCAGAAGGACCTTTCACTGTTGCTGCCCCATCTGTGCTTTTCAGTCTTGGGCTGGGGGTCGGGCAGGCACAGCTATGTCACCTGCAATATCTTGGGCAGAAGCCTCCAGAGTCTTGCCTCCAGCATCTTCAGCTTGGAGGAACAGCTGAGGAGCAGCATCTCTGATTGCCAGTTGGGATGAGACCTTGGCAACTGCCAAGGACCTATCCCAGCAGGAGGTACCTACAAGTCAGGAAACCCATCCCACATGTGTCTGCCTCCTTCCCCCCATCAACCCAGACGGCGGCAGGATGTTTGTGTCCTCCTTTCCCTGAGAGACACGCTGTACCCCATGGACACCCTTATAGTGGGATTTGTGTATCATTCATGTTCAGCTTTCCAGTGTAACTGTGTATTGCTTAATGCAAAATATGTTGCATTAGGTCATTTCTGGAATGCTCATGACATGCTGAACATGATTATTATGGTAGTATGTGTTCTGCAGTGACATGTATGTACAGATATGGACAGTTGCTCAGGACATTCCATTGTTTCATACAAGTGCCTCTTCAAAGCATGGAACAAGGGCTCAATCAATGCATGGTCTTGTTGGGTTGTAGCTCCAGGCCACAGCTTAAAGACCTGTGCATTGATCCGGCCCTGCTGCCCAACTCAGGCCAGCACAGAATGCTGGTAAGTGGTGCTGGGAAGGAAGGGTCCTGAGGCCAGTGGCTGGTCTCTGTAGCACTTCTAACCCACCCCTGAGCCAAAAGTTCTGTCTTGAGGAGCAGGGTGGGCTTGTGCATGTCCCCTGTGTTTAAGGGGCAGATCAGCCAGCTTAGGGGTGGGGCTGCAGTGCCATGGAGCATGTCATATGGCCAGAGGGTCCTAGGCACCACATTGCTGGCCTGACCAGAGGTCTCTGTGGTGAAGGTTCAGGGCCCCAAGTGAGGGGCTCCTACGAAAAAGAACTGCCAGAGGTCTTTAATACGGCCCTGCATCTAACTTCATCTTTGTCTTTGTCTATTCAAGTCATGGGAGGGACACATTTGGGGATATAACATAGCATTTCATATCTGTACATACATGTTACATTGCAGGACACGTGCTACCATCAAAATCATGTTCAATATATCATGAGCATTCCAAAACCATCTTATGCAACATACTTCAGACGAGATGATACATCATTACACTGTTACAGAGACCATGACTGACACACAGAGCACACTCCGAAAGTGTACACAGGGTGCAGCGTGTCACACCCTGGAATAAGAAACCTACAAAACAATTCTCACTGTCTGGCCCCCAGCCATGCCAGGGCTTGCCTGTGCCGGGCTACAGTCTCCCACATAGCTTTCACTCGCCTGGGCAGTCTCTGTGCCAGGATAATGAACAGCACCAGCATAAGGGATGGCTTGGAAGGGCCTGCTCTCATCTCCACTGGGTCTTTGCTTTTGGAGCTGGTCCAGACTCTTAACCCAGAGCAAATGAATCATTAACAGAACCTGTGACTAGCCCTGACCCAGGGGCACATTCTTGAAGTCATGAGGTGTGACTGAGGCCCTTTTGTGCGGAGGGGAGGGAAAATTTCCTGGCCCAGTGCTGTAGAATTCTAGGGAAGCATGAGCATAGCTAGCAGTGGAATACTAGCAAAGCATCTTTGCTGGTGCCCTTAAATCCCAACTCCTGGTCCCTATACCCACCTCCCACCTCTGCCACTGTTCATCAACGCCCCACCCCATCCCCAGTCCTGGGCTTCTGCACAGTTGCTCTCCTAGATCTGTCTGCCTGTTCTTTGACAGCAGGTTATGCTGGGGCAGGAGCTCACAGGCTGGGCCCCTCTTCTTGGCTGTATCCTTGCCTCTGGGCTGTGTGTCACTCAGCATTGTCTGCAGAGGCATGTGTGCCCTGAGTTACTTGGCGCTCATTTTGACTAAGCTATGGCCTGGATCTCACTTGGGTCCCTGCCACCATTTGGGAGCTGCCACAGAGTCTATGCAGCACTGGGGAGGTTTCTGCCTCAGAGAAGATAAAAGGCTCCCAGGTTGGGGCTGCCAGACTCTGTTACCCACAAGGGGCAATACAGTCAGTGTCAGCAGCCTGCAGTATTGTATTTATTATTACATTTAAGGAACCCAGTATCAATGAACCCAAGCTGAAGCCAGAGAGTACATTGGCAAAAACTGCTGCCCCAGGCCCACAGCTCCATGGGATCCATCTGGGCTCACCCTCCTTTTGTCTCTGCATCCCCCAGGAACTTCCAGATGGCTGAGTCTCTGGGGTTCTGACAAATACAGTCACCTCCCTTGCACCCATGTGTTTGTTCCAAGCTGCGGTAGGGTTTCTTCCCTGTCTGCTGCTCCCTTGTCTGCCAGGCAGCCAGTGATAAGTCACTGGCAAGCTGTGGAGTTCAAGTTTCCTAAAGGTGCCACGTGTGATGCTGTCTGGATTTAAGGGACCATTTATGATACTTTTTCATCTTAATATTTCATAATTGCTCTAATCTATATGAGATATGCCATGTTTGGTACCAACAGAAAGGTTGTACTTTGTTAGGAAGGATTCTGTCATTTATATGTAGTTGTCATATCTGTAGTAGAAGTTAGGAATAGGTTTGTTATGCCTTTATTTCAATTTATGTGATTCTGGGAAACTCCCTAGGCTAGAAGTCTGCAGTTATTGTTTCCTTAATTGTTCATTTAGTGAACCACAGCCACAATAGGCCTAGGGAGAAACCTGCCTGGACTGATCATATGACTCAACTCCATTTTGATTCGTTACAAATAGAACACTTCAACTAGGAAACAAACCAATGTGTGGCTTAACACTACTATAAACATGCCCATCTCACTGCTCAAATCCAGTACAGATGAGACATGCCTACCCTCCTATCCAGACAATGGCTTCTGCTGCCAAAAAGCCCAGGTTTCAAACATCCAGGGAACAATAAAAGGAAGGAATAACTTCATTCTATGAATGTGAGGCTGGGTTTAACCCTGAAATATCTGAACCCCAGTGATGTAATTAAACTGAAAGCCTATGCTACCAAAAATAACTGGTTGTGTTAAAAAATCCAAGAAAGTATTGAATAAATTGCCCCACTCACAAACTATTTGCATTGAAGATATAACAAAATTGATTGTAAAAACACACTTTTGCTAATTCAATGTAAATATTAATGCTGATGTTAACTCTTGTAATTGATTTGTTAATGATGCCAAAAAATGACAAACGTACCAGATACTTAATATTTTTAAAAATCTTTAAGACTTGTGAAAAGCTGTAATAATAGTACACAATAAATTATGAAATCCTTTTGGCAAGTGTTCTATACTGTCTAGGTGACATGACACCCCTTTCTGCATCATTTCCATGTTGGGGGTTTGATGCTGTTGGGATATAGAGAACCATTTATGATATTTTGTCATATCAATATTTCATAATTGCAAATCCATATGAGATATGTTACACTGGGTGACAGACAGACCAAATACAATCAAGCAAGCTAATTATATATATTATTTACACCATATTCATTGGCCAGTGATTTCAGTACCAGTAGGGCATTCCCTAGGCTAGGGCCAATCAGGACCTCAGCCCCAATTTCTGTGTTTTGGGGAGCCCCATGCCTTCCTGGTGTGGATTCTATGTGGGCTGCCCCTCACAGTTTGTGGTTGCCCAGTCCCACAAGCCCTAAGTTCCAGCAGGCCACTGCCCACTTCCCACCCAGTCCAACTCCCATCTGGGAGAGAGGCAGCAGCCACCTGGGTCCCTGGAAGGCAGGTGAAAGCTTCCTATACCCTGGCTGGGAGTCCGGTGTCAGTCTCCCACATCTTGCAGTCTGGGTTCGCAGCTGAGGGGCAGCCACCTTCTTCCCCAGCTTGGATCCCTGGAAGCCAGGTGGAAGTTTCCTGCACCCTGGCTCAGAACCAAGTGGCTTGGAAGACAGGCAGAATCTCTGAAACTGGTGTAAGGCAGGCTTAGAAGCTGTGCCTAACAGCTTCTGAGAGGGGGCAACTAATCTGCATGGGTTTAGTATTTGCATGAGCACAAAGAATACAATAACCTGTAGAGAAAATTTGATATGCAGCCTAGTGAAACCAAGCAAGGCCAAGCAACTCAAGCGAAGTGTGCAGCTATTTTAGTTCAGGCAGGGCCGCGTTAGCAACTGTAGCCCAAAGCGAACCCATAATGCAAAGCCAAAGCTAGAGTAACAGGCAAACTCCTACATTAAAAGCTTTAGTTATGATAACTGCAAACACCTGGTATAACCGCTTAGCAACCCCCTCCTCATTTAGGCTTCTCACCTGCCCTTACATGAAGCGTAAAGGGTCTCAGTTTTCCCGTAATAAGGTCATAGTTTCTACCCCCCCCCCATGGTCTGACACCACATAATCGCATCATAGATACATTGTTAACCAATAAGCGGTAGTTTTTCTGTGTTTAACCATTTTTGGAAACCTTGAATGTAATTCAATAGACTGTGTAGTGTAATAAATACAAGAAGAAAACGGTCCTTGGGGCCGGCCGCACCTAGTAGCTCTGGATGCTAGTAAACTTGTAATTCTCCTCCTGCTGTCTGCATCTTTAATTGACCAGAACAGAGAACGAACCTCTTTCTCTCCTAACAAACCTAAATACACTATGGGTGCATGGCAATATGGGTAATGGTATTTGGGATTGATCTGATCACAGATCTGTCAATATCTATAATTTAACTGAAGGGAAATATGAAATACTGTCTTTGGTGCAATGTTCTCTGAGAGCTGCACACGTGCGCACATGTGCAGCAAGAATCACTCACCCGTGCACAAATCACTGCCGGCAGCGCACAGCTGGCAGCCACAGACCCTAGCCAGCCGGAAGACACAGTCTTCCAGCTGGCAGGGAGCTGCGTCAGCCTAGGGTGGTTTGAAATTTATTTATTATGGTTATTGCATGAGCTTTTGTGAGAGAAAATGCCACTTCATCAGACTTGTATCCGACGTTGCTCCATCTTCAAAGCATCGGATGAACAGAATTTTCTCCCACAAAAGCTCATGCAATAAGTTTAATTGTTATTCTTTTAAGTGCCACAGGATCCTTCTTTGTTTTACTAACTAGACTAACACAGCCGCCCCTTTGGATCTTGAAAGGATGTTGTATTTCACCTAATCAATTTTTTTAAACTTCTTTGTTCCTGAAATAGATGAGCACCATAGTGTGAATACACAGAATGTGTATCACTTTTAAGTTCATGTGAATGCATCTTCGTTTCTTTCATGATAGATTGTTAGTGTTATGTGTAAACATTCTGGCTCATAACTTCACAAAGCGCAACAATGTTTTCCACGTAGGGTTGCAAGCAAAATCCATTGCAATAAATTAGCAGCAACATAGCAGAAAAACATGTCCAGAAATTCTGTTCTTTCAGTCTATTTTCCGCTTGCTATTCACAACACTGTATAATTGTACCCTTCCTCTTTGCATATTCTATTATGGGCTTTGTCAGACAAAGAAAGGAACTACTTGCTCCAATAAATGGCAGCTTGAATTTCCAACCTCTGCTAAATTGGTCATATGGACAGCAAAATTAATAACTGTACAGTAAAGACAGGGATATCAATAAGTTGTCTGCTGATAAAAGGCTCTACAATTTCAGGAAGGATCACATCATAGGATCAGGATGAATTCTTAATTAAGAAGTATGTTTAATTGAGGATAACTGGCTGGTTCTGACTAAACTGTATGCTAGTTTTTATTTGGCTAATGTTTGACATAGTGCAGTGGTCTCAAACTCAAATCACCACAATGGCCGTATGAGGACTAGTAGAGGGCTGCATGAGGACTAGCCCAAGGGGCACACAACTGAAACCTTTTCATACAGCAATATTGCAAATACTGGTAACAATGGTGCCATTGAGGGCCGCAGGAAATAGCTTTAGGGACTGCATGCAGCTAGCAGGCTGTGTGTTTGAGACCCCTGATAGAGTGTGGCAAGAACCCAAACACTAAATCTGCCTCTCAGGCTTCCAGTGAATTTGGAGAGTAGAAAAGAAAGATATTTCTAATCTAATTCTATTTTCTTGCTTATTTACAGTTAGTGTTTCCTCTAAGCTGATGATGCAGCTGAGCAAGTTGTTGGATGCACTGGGGCAGCTGGTAGGCAGCAGGGAAGGGGTCCAGTGGGAGTCGGGGAACCAGACGGGAACTTGCTCAGCTGCATCCAGAACTTGCTCAGCTGCATCATCAGCTTAGAGGGACCATTGCTTCGGTGATATGCTACTGTCTGATTGTTCCAAATCTATTTAGGTTAGTTAAAGGGTAAAAGCTATCCTTAGCTAAAAAGAGACTTGTAAGAGAGGCCACTGCCTGCCTCAGCCTGGAAAAGGGAGATGAGGTAGGGTTTGCATAGCTACTTCTGGTGCTATGCTTGAGGCATTTGCCTTACCTCCTTGCCCCAGTGTCAAGTGATAGATCTGGCTGGGCTTCTTTTGAGGCCTTTCTTTGTTATTGTAATGGAAGTAGCAGTTTTCAGCTACTTGAGGTTTAAGAGCTGAAATCACTGATAGAGGCAAACTCTCTCTCTGAGCTGAAATCACTAGAGAGAGGAAACCCTCTCTCTTGGAGCTGAAATCACTGAAGAGGAGCAGCAGATGCTGTGACTGGTGGGCAGAGCCAGTGGACGGAGAGAGTGGCCAGCGGTGAGCTGGTAGACATTGGACAGAGCTAAGGGATGGTGCTAGTGGATGGAGTGAGTGACCAGTGGTTGGTGCTGGCAGACAGCTGGCATGAAAGACACTCCCTACATACCCTAGGGTTGTTTGGGAGCCTAGTTAGCACTGATTCTCTAGATCAGTGCTGATTTTGCTGTTATGATTTGTGGAATCATGTTGGAAGCCTGATTAGTCCTGATTCCCAGATCAGTGTGGGTTTTGCCATTAAGTCTTGTATGTTCTGTTATGTGGTGTAGGTTGTTGGAACCTTGCTCTGTACTGATTTTCTAGATCAGTACTAATTTCTGTTATTTTGCCTTTTGCATTCTGCTTCTACTACTATAAAAAGTTCTGTATACTGCACTCAGACTCGTGCTTGTGAGCAGGAAAACATTACCCTTTTGGGGTGCTCAGGGAATAGTGCATAATTTCCCAGAAGACTGGGTGGGGGTTCAAGCCAGTTGGTGCTGTACCATTACTTTGAAACCCCTAGATATAGAACCCGGCCCTTGTGCTTGCCAGCCTGCCCTGGCAGAAGGGTTACACTGGGAAGGACCATGTGAGTTCACTAAGTCCCATCCCCTACCCCCATGGAAGGGGCTTGTACCCTTTTAACCATACCTGATAGGTGTCAGTCTACCCTACTCTTAAAAACTTGCAGTGATGGATATTCAACATCCTGCCTAGGAAACTTATTCCAGTTGTTAATCATCCTGACACTTGGGAATTTTTTCCTAATGTCCAACCTGAACCTTCCTTCCTCTAATAATTAGCCCACTGTTTCTTGTCCTATCATCAGCAGCTAAGGAGAATAATATATCTTTCTTTTCTTCCTCATGACAACCTTTTAGATAATTGAAAAATGTTATCATGTCCCCTCTCAGTCTCCTCTTTTCCAGCCTAAACAAGCCCAGTTCTCTCAATCTTTCCTTGCAAGTTAAGTGTTCTAGACTTTTAATAATTTGTGTTGCTCTTTTCTGGACTTTCTCCAATACCTTCACATTTTTCCTGAAATGAGGAACCCAGAACTAGACACAATACTCTAGTTGAGGACTAATAAGTACACAGTAGAATGGAAGAATTACTTCCTGTGTCTTACAGTACCCTAGTTAATACATCCTAGAATGGTGTTTGCTTTTTTTTTTGCAACAGTGTAAAATTATTGATGCATATTTAGGTTGTGGTCCACTATGACACCCAGACAGGGTCATCCCTAGAGAGGTGCAGGGTATAGGGCCAATTGACCTGTAGGGTGCCCTGTCCCCCTCCATGCTGGGGAAGGGACATGCCATCCCTTAGCTAGCACCACAATCCCGCCTCTCCCCTGAGCCAGCCACTCTGCCCCCAAGGGGCAGGGCATGGAATGGCAGGCAAGCCCAGGGTCATAGTGGGACAGGCCAGGAGCTGGGTTCTGCTCTCTCACCTCACCTCTGGGCCAGCCCTCCCGGCCCTCAGGGTGAAACAGCAGGCCCGGCCCCTAGGCCAGTAAGGCAGGGATAGCTGGCCCGGAGCAGAGGCTGGGTTCTGCACTGCTGCCCCTGGCCCTCTGCGATTGGCAGTGGGGTGAGGGGGGGGACAGCAGGGCTGTAGGGTGGGCTGTGGGTTGGGCCCCATGCTGCCCTGCTGGCAGCAGGACAGCATGGGGCCCACAGAATTGTGGGGCCTCGGGCGATGACCTGTCTCCCCCCCCCCCCCCGCCAAGAATGGTCTTGCACCCGGATCTCTTTCCTCAATATTCCTTTTGAGGTGGTCATTTCCAATTTTGTATGTGTGCAATTGATTTTTCTTTCCTTGCAGCCCCTCCCAGCTTGGTATCTGTGACAGGGTCCTCCCCAGATCCAGTCTGGTGTGCTGCTGTAACCTCCCTGTTCCCACTCTAGAACCCTGATTCACCCCGCTTTGCCAAGTGACCACTCCCTCAGGAGTCAGTCCACTTTGGCCTCTGGTGTGCAACCAGTCCCAAGTGGTCTGTGCCTGCCCTCTGGCTACTCAAGGGACAGTCCCCCAGCAAGCACCCCCGGCCCCAGTTACCTCACTAGGATTCACTGTCTACAGCAGGGTTTCCCAACCTCTTCTCTGCTATGGCACACCTTGATACCTTTAATTATTTTGAGACACACCACGACACTGTCTACAAATGAACTCATGAATATTCATCAGCCAATCCAGAAGTCTTCAAGTAGTTTTTCAAAAACATCTGTGGCACACCTGCTCAGGCCTGATGGCACACATGTATGCCATGGCACACTGGTTGGGAAATACTGGTCTAAAGAGTTTGGAACCCACTCCCAACCAACATACACTCAAGTCCACCCATTTAACAAAGAAATGGATTGTGCCCAGCCCTCGTCACTCACAGCCTCTAAAGATCACACAGCTTTAGACAAAACAACTACTAGTTTATTGATCAGATTATAATTCTAATTGAGAATATGGCAAATCATGGCAGAATCACAATATAAATGACTCATGGGTGTTGCTGGGGTGGGGAGGGACCCGGGACACAGGCCCAGCCCCTGCCCCCAGAGGGCAGGCCCAGCCCCCAGAGGGCAGGCCCAGCCCCCAG